>JANAVB010020997.1:12988488-13029036 GCA_029216955.1 Iris pallida
TAAAATATCAAAATTTGTAAGGTAGTGTTCTGTATGTACTTGTACTGTTCTGTACTGTCTCCTTTTGGTAGACATTATCCTGAAAAAGATGTTAGATCCTTTTCTCCCCCATTGTCACTTAGCAAATAATTTCAAAGAGAGAAGCTTCCCTACAATTCATGCTTAAGAAACGAACGTTGAAGAAACGCAGAAATAATATAAAGTTCACAGACAATTTTATGAATGAAGCATCAGCTAAGATATATTGTGCTAAGCATAAAACACAGAAGTGCATACCAAAAAAAATAATACATACTGAATGATAGAAAATGTATAATAAAAAGAGGTTGAATACATCATCTCAACATCAAGATCACATACTCAAACTGTTTGAGATGTTGTTTAGAAGAAATAATAATAGACACATATACTCTCATAAAACAACTATAAATTAAAATACCATGACCAAATCAATAAGATATAAAAGAATATATGTCCATGAAGAACTAGGTATAGCATATATTAAGGGTATATATGAATTGAAACAATTAATTTGCTTCCCCTTAAATATGTGTATCTGGTTCAAAAAGCATTTATATGCCTAAAGTAGATAAAATAATCACAAGATCTAAGGGAAATCCGAGATATGCATCTTTCATCCCTTTGATCAATGCATATAAAATCTAAAACTTTTTTTAAAGAAAAAGTATCATCTTTAGGCAAGTAAAAGTAATATCTAACAAATGAACATTTAAGATGGACCAATCAAAAGATATTTCAATTTGACATATATAAATCGATATACGATGAATAATCATATAAGTCAAAAGATGGCATAAATTGATCTATTGCAATACTATCTTACAAAAGACAAGATAGATCAACATATGTGAAAATATTATAATATTGTCCATCAACATGAAAGTCCAAATCTAAAGACGAAATTTATATCTCTTTGCTTAGAGATGAGATCAATCTAAGATTAGAGAATACAAAATATTATGATGATATAAGTATGTCCACTGGAATTGGAAGATCTCAAACAACACAAAAATTTAAATCATTTATAGCTATAAGCATAAGATGTATTAATTACATGTACCTTATATGTGCTACAAAATTAATAAAATATAAAGCATTTATAAATCAAATGTACGGCCTAGATACGTTGATGTGTTCTGGAACCTAGGGGACTAGGTTCAGTGCCCTGGATCCAGAACTAGACAATAGTTTCAAGTAAACCTTAATAAATCTTAAACATATTGTAAAACCCCAAAAAATTTGGATAATTTTTTTATTTATTTATTTGGCTTAAATAGGATTTTATGGAATTTATGAGTATCTTTAAATTAAATAGTTATAATTATACCTTAGCCATGGTTGAGTTTTGGAGTACAAGATGACCAAGAATTGTGGCACGGATAGTGTACACGTGTGCTTTGACTAGTGTTTTAGCCATGGTATGGAAGGTTGAGCCATAAGTGTGTTCTAACTAGGAAAACAAGACCAAGTTCCGACTTAACCCTCACCGATGATTTATTTATTTAATTATTAGATTAATGACTTTCTAGGAGACCCGGTTATACTAATTTAGCCCCGACTTAACCCGAACCAAATCCAAATCTAAATAGACATGTAGTACTCTCAAATACCTTCATGTTGATATATATTTTGTATATATATTTTATTAATATTAATACGTTTTCAATTTTGGAAAGTTTCTATTTATAAAAAGTGTCTACGTGTAATCCTAGTTGGCATTAGGTTACATTTGACCCAAAGTCCAACCCAATCCTAAGTAGGCATGTTGAGCATTAATAAATATTAATAAATACATATATTTTGTATTTTATTCAGATTTTGGATTGTATTTATATAGATAGATTTAATTAGTCCATATTAGGAAAGACCTTTTTAATCCTCAATCCAATCAATTAGCCAACTCACCAAACAACCAAACCATGCCAAGTGGACCCTCACCATGGAGTATTCGGCCAAGAAAACCCCCTATGGCCAAACATCTCATAGGAATAGGATTCCCACTCCTTTTCATGCATGCAACCCAAAAGGCCCATATATGTATATCAACTTAACCCAAACCCTAACCATAACTTAATTCTTCCTTTCTCTCCCCCCATAGCCGACCAACCCCTTTCCCTCTCCAAATTTTGATAGCACCACTCCCCCATAGCCATCCATACATCATCTTCTCCATTGTACATCTCTCCATCCTCCACAAAAACTCATCTCCTCCACCATACATCTACCCAACCACTCAAAACAAACCTTAAAAACTTCATCTTCTCCATCCAACCATCTATAGCCATTTCCAACCCTTCCAAACTCACCAAGAGAGGATTTACAAGCAAAGATAGCAAGAAAGGTTCGAGCTTTGGCAAGGAGAAGTCTTCACAACCTCTCTAGCAATGACTTTTGGTAAGAAACCCTAATTTTTTTCCTCTCAAACCCTTACTAAATTTCTATAAAAAATATGTTATTAAATCTGTAGAAATCATATTTTGATGGCTTTTTCTATGTATAATCATCTATAAAAGTTTCATAATTTATAGTCGTAATATTCATGTTTCGGTAGGATCAAATTAACCTCGTTGTGAAGGAACTATAAGTTATTGGTGGTTATTTTCGAAAATGAATTTTATGTGTGTTCATATATATAAATTAGGATTTTTTTAAGTATTTTTCCACGAATTTAGCAACTCAAATCTGGTCGAAAAAATTATAGGTCAAAACTAGCTATTATCGGGTAACCTGCTGACCTAGAATGTTCCAAACTTGTAGCATAACTTAACCCTTGTACCCATGATGATATTCTGTGAAATAATATATTTAAATTCTGTTTAAAATATATTTTTGGGTATTTTAGCTATTTTGAGTAATTGGCCATGTTCATGACGAGTTTCGGGTAGACTAGGTGACGTAGTAGTCAACTAGTCACATAATTTTTTATAAATCATAATTTTGGAATTTTAGAGTTAATACTGTAGAAAATAGTTTTAAATATTATTTTTAAGAATTTAATATGATTTTTATGTGTGTTATTGACGTGGGATCATAACCGATTAATTGGAAGGTCGAAACCATAAAACTGTGTTCTGAGGTCTCGTTGGACACGTATGTATGTTATACAATTTAAGTAGTCCTATGAGATATTTGAGTATAGTTAAAGTAGTTTAAAACATTAATTTAGTTAATTAAGTTCTGTTATAAGTTTCATAATAGTTAAATAAATTATTTAGGAGCATTGGATTTCGGAGGCGTGGACACGGGAGCGAAACTGCATCCTCACATCGTGGAACCAGGCAAAATACCTTGCCACCGTCTACAGTTTATTTACATGCTTATAGTCTTTTGTTTTATATGTTATCGTTTAGTTCTCTTGTTGATTTCGGTTATAGGTTTTCTTCATACCATGTATATCAGTTTATTTGTCATGCTTGTATATCACCATCTTTTCGTGACTTGATAGTGTAGTTATACTGGGCTTGTTCTCATTATAGTTCATACAAGAGATGTCCTCACCTATGTCGTGACTGAGTTGTACGTGTTGTCACCTGTATCTTGACTGAATCGTGTCTACGAGTATGTGTAACTGAACTGCTATTCCTGATTCGTTTGCACCCGTGAGTCCACACTAGGGACGAGGGTATTTATCTTGATTCGTTTGCGTCAGAGAGTCCACACTCGAAACGAGGGTGTTATCTTGATTCGTTTGCGCCAGAGTGTCCACACACGGGACGAGGGTGTTTGTCATAAACTAACCTACGAGTCCACATTCGGGACGAGGGTCATTGATTAGTTCAAACCTGCGAGTCCACATTCGGGACGAGGGTTAGTGATTAGTTCAAACCTGCGAGTCCACTGGGGACGAGGGTTTGGTATTCCATTGATCTCTTGTTTTCTTGTTCTTCCAGCAGTTCATTTATGTGTAGTTGTTTCTGTATCCGTGTTCATAGTCACTTGTCAGTAGCCACTTGTCAATTCCTGTCTTGTTCCCTATATATATCTTGTTTATATTCTTATACATGATAGAACTATTAGATAGGCATGTTTTTGTGTACCTTGCTATGTCCCCTGAGGACCTGATGATATCTTCAGGTTTAGCGATTACATGGAGAGAGTTAGCATAGCAGGATGGTAGATGATTATGATGCACCTACAGGATCCAAGTATTGTTATTACGTTTAATATCCGCTCGTACTTTCATTCCTTATCATGATATACTCTGCTTGTTAGCTTACTTTACAGACTCATAATATTCTTCGAGTCTAATCGGACATGTATGCTAGTGGGCTGCAGACCATGACCCATAGGGTTCATTCATGTTTTATGTTATTATTGTGGATTGAGATATAGTTTTGCCTTGCCATGATTAAGCACATTACCATAGTCCAGACAGCGTTTACGTATTCGAGTTGGGCTGGAGTCCGCTTGGTACGTAGCTGGCTTGCTCACGCACTTGCATCCCGAAATACGGGTGCGGGTCGTGACATCTATAAAGTACTGATCACTTTGGGTTAACTGTAGGAATACTATCCTAGCTAACGGAGGTCCACCAGGGGACTCTTAAGTACCACTTCGCTTTAGTCGTAGCCATGGTGATAGATATACCCTTTGTAGGCTTGTACCACCAGGGGACTCTTATATACATTATTATCAAACATCATCGAAAACCAAAATCCCTAACTATAAGAGAAATAAATACCCAAAGAATGAACAAAGAAATGATCATCACGATTAAGATACTAAAACTATTTTTCAAGAATCTTTCATAGTGCACTTTAGAGGTAAATATATAAAAGATATATATTAAAAATGTGCACTAATAAATTAGATAAATAAAACACAAGATCATATTAACTAAAATGATATGCATACTTTATTAAACAAAGATAAAAGATATGCATAAAAAAATGTCAGACAAATAGAAAGGCTGTTTAGTGTGACATAACATTTGAGATAGTAAATAGCCATGCAACTGTATTTCAAGAACATTATTCTAAGTATGCTAGAAACATGTATCACACTAGTTTATATAAGAGAATAAAAAAACACTTCTAGTGAGAAATAGTGAAAATATATTAAAGGCATGTAAGATTATATAGTTCTAGCCATTTAGGAAGAATCGTTTAGCATATTATCGAAGTAGTTCTAGTAACCACACTTATGCTGGTGTAATTGCTTGAAAGATGACATTTATAGCTTTGCAATCACCAACATGTTCCATGGTTCTATTTGATATGAGAAGCTTCACCTGCAGTAAGAGACGAAGACTTTGGTATCCAAAACTTGGATCAACATTTGTTAGCTTTTGGAATCCAAGTAAACATATTTATATCAACCATCTTTCTAATCTGAAAATGACTAGAAATGTGTCCATTCATACCATAATAATGACAAGCAGCATAAGCATTAGTTCTCGGTGCAACAATATGAGAACTTGATGTGACATGTCTTACGTGGTTGACTATAATAAAAAGCATGGTTATGTTTAACCTTAGCTATGCTAGATCCTTTTTAAATCTTGGGTTGTGTCACATGCCTTATGTACGACTGTGTCTTGGGTTGAACAACTTGTTTACCCAATCTTATCTCCAACTTTTTAGAAATTGTGCGAGCCTCATTATACTAAGCAGTTAATGAGTCTATTCTCTGTATAGCAAAACTATAATGTGCATTGAGTTTAGCATGCTATTGTGTCATCTTATTAATGCATTCTTGAGCATTATGCAGACTCAGCTTAATCGTGGATAGCTCATCTATGTCACTAGTAGGGGCAGTATCTCTAATCTCATTAAACAGAGATAACAACCTTTCATTCTCAAGCTTATAACCCTTAACGCCTTTTCAAGACTATGTATACTTATCTAATACTTTCTTGTGTTCTTCTAATAGATCATTGAAAGCATCAGACAACTCATCATAAAAAAATTCACCCTTTTCATAAAGAGAATTATTTTGTACCTCGTAAGATAATGCCATTGTGCATATATTTGGAGCTAGACGAGGTCTATCTTCTTCTTCGGAATCGTTTGCTTCACTTTCACACCATATGCTCGTTGTAGTGTACTTGCAAGATGATGATCTTCCTTCATTTGATCGTTTGCATGGATTATTCTTTTTACTATGTATAACAATCTTTCATCATGTGGCCTGATTTTTTGCAGTTGTGACATACAAGCTCTTCTTCAACTAAGGGGTTGTGTTGCACCTTAAATCCTGATGCCATAATGCACACATTTGAATCATTATGGAAACTATCCTCCTCTATGGAATCGCTAGCTTTGTTTTCATACTTGCACTCATAAGTATCTTCAAGAAGTTTTCAAATTTTATGAGATGTTGTGCAAGTAGTAATAAGATTGAATACATTTATGTCTACAGCACAATAAAAAGTATGCATTGCTTTTGCTTCAAGGCTAGCTAACTTCTTCTCTTCCTCCATGTAACTATAATAAGGCTTATTAATAAAAGAGAAAGTAAGAATAGAGGTGATAGTAGGCTTTTTGTAGCCATTTCTAACAATTGACCAGAGGTCAAAATTTAGAGACTTCAGGTAGAAGCTCACATATTTTCCAGTACGTGTAGTTGGTACCATCAAACAGTGGGGGTCTGTTTGTGGCCTAGCCTTCACTTGTGAATTTCACAGTTGCCATGAGTGATATAGTGATCTATGTAACAACAGTTGTACTAAAGACAATAATAGCAATTTTACCTTGCTTTATCTGTATAATCCGCTCTGATACCAATTGTAGGACAATTGGAATTAGAGTATAACAATTGATAACAAGGATCTGCTCCAGGAATGTTAAGCCAAATAATAGAGTACTTGCTCTGATACCAATTGTAGGAACGAGATGTAAAGCAATATAATCTAGAGGGGGAGGGTGAATAGAGTAGGCAGCAAAAAATTAGCTATTAAAATATAGTTAGTAGTAAGATCACATAAATATATCACAAATATAAAAATGTAAAGTAGAGAGCAGGGAGCAAACGCAAACACAATAATGTATATTGGTTTTCCTCTTGTGAGGACTAATATCCAGTCGAAAGAACTCTAGCTTCCAGTTGAAATCCACTATGGAAAAACACCGCAAGTTTTTATGTGAAGTTCTTGCAACTTCTACAATACAAGCTTTGATCCAAAGCACTCGACCAACTTCAATTGTGAAGTGTATACCTTCAATCAAGCCTCTGATTATAATCACTCTAAAACTTCTAGACTGTCCCGCACTAGCAAATAGACTAGAGGATTATAACTGGCTTGGGATTTGAAAATGAAAGCTTAGAAGGCTTTTGGAAGTCCGTGGTAGGCTTAGATAGAAGAGAAGAAAGAATGAATTGGTATATTGAAATGGTAGAAATTTTACTCTATTTGTTTCTAAAAAAGAGAATTCGGGCAGAATTCGGACAGAATTCGAGCAGAATTCTTCACGAGAATTTCAGCAGATAGCCGTTGCACCCGTAACTGCAGGGAGACTGGGTTCAAATGCCAATGTTTCACTAACCAAACTCAGGCCAAATTTGGGCCGTACTCGATCCAAATTCTGTTGGTCCAGAATTGGTTGGTTAGGGTTTTGCAATTCAGGTTTTTGGGCTTTTAAGAAGTCAAGCAGTTATGAGCTTTTATAAGTGAGCTTATTTTCAAAACAAAGGGTATTTTGAAAATATTTTTGGGGTAGCTATTTGCCAGTACGACTCGGTGTACATTATATTCCTAGACTCAATAAATTATAAAAAATACATTGATATAAAAATACAGACTCAATGGCAAAATGGCTCCAAGTCTTAAACGATAGCAGTAGCAGTTTAAGCAGATCGTCCAAGTAGCCCTTATATCGAGACAGGGTTAGATCAATTATTAAAATCAGGTCTGATCATGACAAATGGGCCAACACTAATGTATCAAGCCTTACTTATTGATTGGTCGTAATTGATAGATGGAGTCCAGTCATGTACAGTCTTGTCTTACCTAGTCTAGCTCTTTTTCTGCTTACTTATGTTACGACCCGCACCCGGTAGAGGGGCACGAGTACGTGGATACGTCCAGGCTATGTCGCATTGTCGACATAGAATGTTGTATAGGTCAACCATATTATCTAAACAATCTAATAGATAAGTGAATCATAACCTGCTAATAGAAAATTTATCTCCAAACGAAGGACAATATATATAAAGAATCTCGTACTCAATCACAGATATCTAAAGGAAGATAATAGTACGAATAATATAAGATATAAAAAGCTAATCCGAAAACAGTCTAGAACATATATCCAATCCATATCAAAACCTAAGAGTCTAAATATCTCCACATCCACATAAGTACAATATGGAATCATACAATGTCTCAAAGTCTAGTACAAATCCAGCATAATAAAATATTAATGCTGACTATGCACATCTACTAGAGTCTCCTCTAGTAAACAGACTCCTCCTGGGTGAATTGCAGATAGCCCTCATCTATACCTGGTGCATAATAGGTAGGGCAAAAATCCTCCAAATCCTTTAAAAAATATTATTCAATCAGGATTTGAACGAAGCACAAACTCTAACAACAGTTCCAACTATATGAAAAATGCTATAAAACAGTAATAATGAGTTCACTATATGATGAGGATAGATAACTAAATCATAACCGACGACATCAATTTAAAAATTTCACAACATAACTATATGGTAAGACAGATAAGAACAATGTAAAAAATAGAAATACAATTAATGTGATAAAGCAGGTAAAGAGGATTAGTAGACAGAACAGTAGGAAATATTTCAGTGAATAAGTAATTGACAGGAAAGAAATATACTAACAATATTTTTTGAAGTACTAGTGTCAACATGTGATCAGCTTAGGAACTTGCACAATACTATAGGACCTGGCTAATCATACGTGAGGTGTATATTTAATACTCTTAATACTTTCTCTTGTACAATAAGAGTATAATCACACATCTAGCTAGTACTTCCTCCATCCTGACTAGTAAGAAGATCCAAATCAAGACATGTCACAATACGTGAATCACAATACAATGTCAATACGATAATTATACACAATATGTAGGTAACATCTCATGTCCGAGGATCCAACTATACCAAATTCGTGCACCATCATGTCAGGAATCAAGTAGAACATCACAAAGTACATAAATCATAGTAAATATCGGATAATGGAAACTATCAGAGAATGTACACGCCTGTGGTCCTGAGCACGAGTGTGACTCGAGGTCCAAGATGGAGTCACAAAGACCTAATTATGAAATGTCAATGTTAATTGGTGTTTCAGTGTGTTAAATATTGATATATAAAATGAACATAATTTCTAAGTCAAATCTAGGTCAAGGAAGTCAAACTATGTCAATACTAGGTCTTTGTGGTCAAACTAGGTCAATTTGACTAAAAGGTTGGCTTTTAGGGTCAAACTAGTCAACAATAGTCAAAACTAGATCATACCCTAGTTTCTAGGTCCATACCTTGTCATACCAAGGTAATCTGACCTAGACTAGGCAATATTAAGCTTTATCTGGGTATTTACCTATTTAGGATAACCCTATAGGGTATCTTGTTATACCCTAATATTACCTTATATCCTATACACATTTTATAATATATATAACCCATAGGTAAAATCCTATTTAGTATATATGTATCTCATGGATACTCCTAGGTAACCCTTACCCTATCTTAGTTACCTAACTTTTCTAACATACAGGTAATACCCTATAATACATGTTACCTAACATAAAGGTAACACCCAATAATACATGTTACCTAACATATAGGTAACACCCTACAATACATGTTACCTAAAATATAGGTAACTAACATTCATTTGGACAAAAACACTATCTCTCACTTTCCAACACACACACACACAACTTGTCACATACATTCCCTCTACCTATTCACTTACACAGGACACTTACACTCACTACACTCACCAACACCAACACACATCCATCACACTTAACCCTCACACTGCTGCCCTTGTGCCTGTGCAAGGGTTCACAGAGCCTGCACCTTACCTTACCTATACATCCTAGCATATACCTTTGTATAAATTTTTCCTACACCTGTACTACACAACTGAACCTGACTCCAAGCTTTCCAACTGGTTGCACACTGCAAATCAGTGCAGTGACTATACATATGCATGGATGCCCTTACTGATTTCTCCACTTAAGCTCAACTATACTAATGGTTCATAACTAAAGAGATACTCACCTATATGAGACCCCTTAGCAACTACACTGATACACCAGTATCAGCTCACCCTCGTCTCATCATTCACTAGTTCCTAACATCCTAACACCACTAGCTCTAACACCAAAACTTACACGATATTCCTACACAACACCCCATTAATCAACCCCAACACTCACACCCAACTGGGATTACACCCTCATACCTGAGTACATCCTTAACTCCAAAACACACACGCACAACCTGCTGTACAGGAGTAATTCCCTGTACAAAAAATAGGGCTAAATCCCCCTTGCCTGTGCATCTATGCACATGCCTTGAACCATATACAAACTCCCTTCCTCTGCCTTCCAACAGTTACTGCTTCCTGGATCTTTCGCCCCCTGCTGCTAACAACTTATTCCCATTACTTACTGACTTGAACCCGAGCCCCCAAGCACTCCACACACCAAAGCATATTGCCTACTGTCCTTAGGGGCAGGAAACCTCCTCCTCACCAGTGTTGTGCTCCTAGCCTATGCAAACAGGGAGTACAAACCATTGCGTATAGGTGCACAAGTGCACTACTTTTGTAGTGCACAAGCCTGAGTGCAGGGTGCACAAGCTTGTACAAAGGTTGGCCTGGCACTCCACAGCCTGCAGGAACCCCTGCTGCCTGCTGTGCAAAACAGGGATAAAACCCTGTGCACACACTAGCCTGTACAATGCACTGGTTGTGCATTCTTGTCCCTGCACCCTCTATCTAACCTCTCTAATAAACTTTTGTTTTCCCTTCTAACTATCAAGATATCAGTCTACCTATCTATCCACCTATCTTTCTAACGTTCCAACCATCAATCCACCTATTCATCTAACTAGATAGTAACCTATCTAACCCTCTATGGCTACATACACCTGTGTATACAAGGTACACACATAGAGAGAGATTTGGGTCACCCTCTTCCTGCACACACACCACGTTCATTCACTCACTCGCTATTACACATGTACACATATGTATCATATACACACACAAATGCAACATAGGAAATACACACACAATTTCACCTCACTCTCACACACCCTATGTTACAACACACATGCACATGTGTGATACACGAGTACACCTATGTATGCTATGACATATTCTCACACAAGCTTATATATATATATATATATATATATAATATATATATATATATATATATATATATATATATATATATATATATATATATATATATATCCCATACACATAGACACCCAATGCCCAAACATGTGCATTTCCAAATCTAATCGTACGTATCACGAGATACCATGACACCACACCACATATCCTAAGGACACATATACCCAATCTTGACTCAAAAAGGACACAAAACTTCCTTTGGGGACACGTATTGAACACTTGGTACACAAGCTTGTGATACGCCCAAGATACAATACCAAACCTTGTCCGGATCCTACCAAAATACATTAGCGTGCCTAAAATGACAATTAGAAGCTACTAAGAGTGGTGTCTAGCTAGTGCAATGTGTCATGTAAAATATGACATATTGTGACAAGTGTAGGAGGAGTAAAAACCCCAAATCAACTATGTGTCCTAGTGTAACATGACACAACCTATTAGTGTCCATTTGTGGACACATGTCTAGCCATACACATCATTCACATTTCCATTTAGTCAATCAAACAAAATGACAAACGCTTGGTGTACCATTCTTGAGTTTTTCCAAAAATGACACAAAAAAAATCTATGTTACTTCTACCAACATGGTTATTAGAGCCATGTTCTTCCTCCTATGGGTGCCCCTAGTCCATGGGTGGGTTTCCTAATGATGTCATGCATGAAATAATGTCTAAACATGGAGAAAAGACTAGTAGTATACCTATTGGGAGATGGATTCCCAATGTAGCACCACAAGTGGACACAAGAGTGTTGTATGACACAATCCTCAAGCCAATAGCCTCCTCTTTTTGTGCTTTTTGGCCTCCAAGCTCCTAGTCTCCGTGGATGAAGAATATGAGAAGATATGAGAGGGATTTGGAGTAGTTTTGGTGGAGGAATGAATGGGTTTTTAGAAGCACACCAAAACTAGGGTTTTGAGCTCCAAAATGAAGAGTAGAAGAATGAAACCTCTCCTATTGTTGCTGGTTATATGAGCCCTAATATCCTATTTGAAAGGTCCATAATGCCCCTCTAGGTTGTCATGAAGGTTTGGTTAACCTATGGAAGCTTCTAGCCTAAGTTGGTAATTAGTTCTAATTCTATTCATGACTTGTTATGACTTAAAAGAGTCTCTTTGTGGCTAACCTAAAATGTAGGTCCAAGTGTCATGATAAGTCCAAATATGTTATTAACCAAAGGTCCAATAAATAGGCTAGTATACTAAAAATGCAACCACCATATATATTTAATTAAATAATATACATAATATATTATTATATAAAACGACAAGAAAAACCCTATCTGGAAATATGGTAGTGGCAATTTATTCTGGCAATGATTAGAGGCTATGTTCTGTTCAGAAGAAGGGTTGCAACATCGGTCCTTGTTTGGGTTTATGGGTTGCAACCTCGGTCCTATGTTCTCTAGCATCTTGCATCTAGCATATTCCAAGAGAACAATCCAGAAAAGCAATATTCCAGGAATACTTTTGAGAATATTCCAAGGAATATGCTAGATGCTAGAGAATATTCCATCTCTAGTTAATTACATAACTAACTAAGCTATGACTAATTATTTACTAGTCATGCCACCCACATAATTACCAAATGAATACCCCCACCACTAATAATTACTAAAATTGCCACTACCCTTTTCATGAATCAAGAAATTGCCACTCTCTTTTTTATATTGCCATTCCTCTTCTAGAAATTTAAAATTTCCAATACTTCAATAATGCCTAAAATAATAATTAGAAAATATTAGGAATTGAGAAAAATTATAATATAGGAAATTGAGAACATGGGGTTACACCCCACGAGTGAGCCGGGTCGGGCTGGACTTGGTTTTGGCTGCCGGCCCACAGACCCATAATAGGCACCCTCTTTGCTCCCTTATGGCTGATCGTGAACACCGTTAACGCCATCATGTATATGATGCATGGGCTGCCTTCTGAATAGGGGTGGTGTCATTCTCTAATACTAAAATACGTAGGATTAGGATACGTGACAATGGCAACTACGTGTCAAGTAGGTTCCAATCCAATTCGAGTATGTATTACGTTATCCAAAAGTTGGGTCAACTATCTATAAGTGTTTGCGATATCATAACAAGACTATATCTCAATCTACGATAATGAATATAAAGAATGAACAAAAAAAATATTAAAGTTGGCCACCTAGTAATATAACTATTCAAACAATCTCGAGAAGAAGAATAAGCTTGCAAAACTATGTTATAATAGCAACAAAAAATAATGCAATATAAAAAAGAAATATGGAAGAACGATATGAGATCACTAGCAATAGCTAAATCATGCACAAATACGCACCAACAACAACCCTAGATGTCTTAATAGAGCTCAACAATAACCTAGAAGAAAACAGGTCCTCACAGGGACATAGTAGTATTATAATATACATGTCGAATTAAACATGCATGAGGAAAAGACAAAAAAAATGCAAGAACTCTATAGTAACCAATCAACATGAATATGCATAGTAAAGACAACTTTCGTACATATAGGCAAGCGAAGGCTAACTCAGTAATCAACATGTCTTAAAACTCATGAATACAAGCACATACCATCAACTAACATAGCTCGAGACTAGAACTCATCGCATAATAACATCAATCGACATACCTCAAGTCTAGCAACCATCACAACATCTTATCATAAATATCATAGTCCATCTAGTTACTACAGTTTACTAAATTTGGTAGCACATACGCCTAGTGAATGTCCTCTCCATCCCCATAAAACTATGTGTCAAGTTCACAAATCAAGTATCTCAATTTATATCAAGTAATATAGATCAAATAAAAAATACATATAATGAATACAGCCTAACTCAAATAAACATACAAAAGTAAAGACAAGCTGCAGAATATTGTAAACAATTAGGCAATTTATACTTGCCTGGAGTTGTAACTACCTAGAATTCAAATTTCTATTTTTGAAAACTTTGAGCCAATTTTTGAGAATTTATAAAATCAATTTTTGGATTATTGTAAATTTACTTCAAATTCTGATTATTATTATTTATTTATTTATTTATTTATTTTATTTCAGTAGTTTTATTATTTAATTATTGTGAGCCTACCAAGCTTTAGGCTTAGATTGTGCGTTAGCTATATCCTAATTGCCTACCAAGCCTTAGGCTTGGGTTGTAGGCCTATGATTTTGGGTTATTGAACATCAACTTGTTAGTTAGTCCTAATTAGTGAATTATTTGCCAATTAATTAATAGTTTGTAATTAATTATTAATTACTGGATTAGTTAGTAACTAATTGTTAGTTAGTTAGTGGTTGGTTAGTCAACTTTTCACTATAGGTCCTAGATCTATTATAATTTAGAAGCATTGCCACTCTAGACTTGTGGAGCACTCCACACTCTACTAATTCATATTTAAATATTGGAGACTCCCTAATATTATGTATATAAAATATTCACTCTCTTTTTTTCTCTCCTGCGACTCACTCTCTCTCTCTCCTTTGATGCCGACCGTCGACCGTCCGCCATGCTCCGCCTGCCGGACGTCTACACCACCGAGCTGCTCCGGCAACTTCACCAAAAAAATTCTTGTTCTTCCTTCATTGTCTCTTCTTCTCCTACTCGGACAGTTCATCAACGCCACCCCGTCCGAACCTCGACCAAGCTCCGCCGCTCGTCGACGAACTCCGACAAGTTTCTCCATGCTTCTTCTCCCTACCGCTACATCTCTGGCTACCACAAACAAACCTCTACCTAACTCCACCTAACTGCCAGCACTATATCCCTCCACCACCCATGCCATGATTATCCCTAACTCTGGCGAACCAGATATACACCCCACCTCTGTTCACCAGCATAGCCCCGCTGATCTTGACCACCGCCACGTCGCCCACATCATCAACGGACCATGACCATCTCCACTCTACACATCCCCACCGGCCACTTCTACCGCCCCAACAGAACACCGAACCACTGTACACTACCCTTACGGCCACCAACACAACCCCGATTCCCTCATAATACAATGCCACCACACCTCTACCACCTTCCCTGCGACCTCGACCAACCCTCTCCCTGTTCTTGACACAACTCACAGAGCTTAACAACACCGGCCTAGCTACCTATTCCGACCAAGCCCCACCATCACAAATCTTCGACCAGTTCTGGCCATACACACCAGTAACCACACCACCATCCTAAATCCTAAAGTCACCTGAGTTCTGCAGATGGCTTAGCATCGCCACCTCCCTGGAAATCCCCGCCGCAGATCTACTCCTCTGGCTGGATCCAGAAGTTAGCGCCATTGCCATGTCCTCATCCGTCGCCGATCCAGCCTTCTGATCTATTCCGCTCCCCCAGATTTGCCTCCGGCATCGTCCAGGACCGCGTCTCCTCTCTGCAGAAGCTATTGCGGTGGTCCTTCGTCAGCAGTCTTTGGGTGAGCGCTACCAATCTAGCCCTAGCGAATCTTGAGGTCGTCGATGCCTTCGTCGCACCGGCCATGCTTTCGACTGGGTGAGCCTTCCTCAATTTCTCTATTCTTTCTTCTTCTTAATGAGACTCTCTCTCTCTCTCTCTCTCTCTCTCTCTCTCTCTCTCTCTCTCTCCCTCCCTCTTCCTTTCCTTCGTTCATATTTCTGTGGCTGATGTCTTTCTTATGAAGAGAGCATAGCCTAGGGTTTTAAACCCTAAACCGGGTTGGGCTGGGCTGCAGATCCCGGTTGGGGATTGTTGTTTTATTCTTTGGAAATTGAGTTATCTATAACACTTTGGGTTTGGGCTTCAGCCTTTAATGCTAGATTGATTTACTGGTTATTATTTCATGGGCTTGGGCTTCAAGCCTATTGATGTATATGTTAGATTATTTAGGACTGGACTAAACAACTATTAATCTGTGTTTGATTCTGGGTTGGGGCTTAAAGCCCAAGTTGGTTAACGTTATATAGGATATGTATATATATATATATATATATATATATATATATATATATATATATATATATATATATATATATATATATATATATATAATATATATAAAATATATAATATATAAAATATATATATATATATATATATATATATATATATATATATATATATATATATATATATATATATATATATATATATATAATATTATTAGTATAAATAAATAATAGTATATACATGAATAGTATCTTATACTGTTATATTAGTTGTGGTATAATATTTTGGTGGGTATATTATATTATTATAATACTTTTGACCTAGAGTAATATTTACCAAGTAATGTTTTAACTTATTTTGACTAAAGTAAAACCTAGCTTCCTAATATTACAAATATTTTTTCCTTAATAGATGTTTGTTAGTTTTAGATAGAGATACTTTGATATTGCTATATATTTGCTAGTATTTACTTTAACCAAAACTATTTTGCTAGGTCGCTAGTAGAAATATTTTCGAATAATTTATCTAAATAAAATTATTTTACTTAATTACTTCTTGCTAGCTAATATGTGTGTGTGTGTGTGTGTGTGTGTGTGTGTGTGTGTGTGTGTGTCTATATATATATATATATATATATATATATATATATATATATATATATATATATAGCTAGAATATATTAATGAATTAGCTTGTTAGAGATAGCTAGATAATGTCATTGTTAGAATCTAACCTATTCTTGCCCAACTCTAGGTAGAGACTTTGAGACACATTGATTTGCAAGGGCAAGACAAGGACTTCTATGATTTTGACTCATTTACTTCATGTCATAGTCTGTAGCCTCCCTTCCTAAAAAAAATTTGAAATATTTTTAATTATTTATTTGATTTAAATGGTGATTTTAGATTTTTATAAATGATTATTTAGTTAATTATTACGGTAGATGATTTTAATCATGGTTGAGAATTGGAGTATAAGATGACTAGTAATAATGGCACGGGTAGTGCAGTAGTGTGCCTTGACAAGTGTATTAGCCATGGTAGGGAAGACTGAGCCATAGGTGTGTTCTAACTAGGAAAACCAGGCCAAATGGTGACATGACCCCTATAAATAATTAATTAGCTATTTATAAATATTATTAACTTTAGGGAGACCCGGTTGTACCAAACAAGTCCGGACTGGACCCGACCCGAGCGCAAGCTCTAGTAGACATGTAGTACAACCAACGACGTCCTTGTGAGCATATATGAGTATATATAATTATTGATAGTTCATGTTATAGTCATTTAAGTACTTTATATAAATGGTATATTAATTATAATATATACACTAATTTCCAATTTAATCTCTATTTTCCTTGAAAAATATAGCATAGGTACCCTTGTGCATTTTGGGGTATTGGGCTATATACATGTATATATGTTTGTGTGTGTGCCCATTTAAGTTTTGTGTATTTGGTTTATTATTATTTATAAAGGTTAGAATTTAATATATTCATAGCATATCAAAATAGGCCTTTATATGTATATATATAAAACAATATTATTTATATAAAATGTTGTGTATATACGTTAAGAATTCTATTATGGTAAATATTGATTTTATTTAGAATGTTTCATTGTTGGTATTTGTATTTATGGCATAAAAATATATATCTACCTAAAATTATATTGAGGGTATATATATATATATATATATATATATATATATATATATATATATATATATATATATATATATATATAAATCATTATATATAATATACATATATGTATTTATATGTATCAATATAGAGGGAAATCCCATTATAGCCTAGCTGTCAGCCCAGCCAAGAGGTCCCAGCCCAATATCAGCTCAGCCAAGCCAGCTGCAGCTAGCCCAACCCGATCTCAAAAATTTCCCCCAGCCCGAGCTTCTCCAACCCGACTGCTATATAACAGAGGAGAGCTCGAAAGAGAACGCGATGAAACTGCAAACCCTAGCCGACCAAGCCGAGCCCCAGCCACCCTGGCGACCTTCCCAACACTGGGTGCCGCCGCGCGCGCGGCCATTGGCCGGTCGAACCGTCGGAGCGCGCGGACAGCAGGGACAACCATGGCAGCAGCAACGGCAGTCGACAGCCCTCTTCGTGGCGTGCTCTCCGCTTCCTTCCTCGACCATTTTTCGAACCGTCGTCTCTGGTATGCAGCCAACCTATACAAGTCTATATTCCTTCAATTATTTTTATTTTAAACGAACTAAGTTGTCCAAAAATTAGGCATAAACATTTCCCAAAAACTGTCAAAACAGGACACATAAGGCAGTCCACACACCCATGTTCGGGGATCAATTCCGATCGATCTTGTAACAGTTTAGAAGTTGTGATTGAATACATTCATAGACCACATGTAGAACTCTAAAACCCTTCAAATAGATTAATTTTTCATTCACTGTATATAGAGTAATTGGATTATAAAGTTGATTAAAAATCTGTTTTTCAAAAATATAGAAAATAAAAAAACTCCCGATACGACGTGCGTCCTGCCAATTCAGGCGACGTGGTCGCGAACCGAAAGCTTCAAAAGGTGCATATCGGCTTCATGGATATGTGGGCTTTGACGGAATTCAAATTGGTCGCGTGTGCGCGACGAATTTAATGCGTGTCCATCGAAATTCACCGTATCGACCTCTGTGAAAACTTTTCAATTACTTTGTGCACGTTCGTCAGATCGAGACGAAACTTAGCGCCAACAGGTCCGTATCGTTCTTTTGGTCCTGTATGCCAAGTTTGGTTCAATTTTGAGACAGTTGATAGGATCGTCGTTTTGCGAGCCCCACGGTCCGACTCAACGAGTAATTTGGTGCACGGCCTGTCGGAATCCAACTCTAGATATACGGTTGGGTTCATATCATGCAAAACGAATTCGTAGACATATAGTTTGATGACTTTAGAGACCATTGACTCTGGCATACTTTTTAGTACAGAGCGGGTCCAATGGCGGACACCGTTTTGGCCCAAAGTTACTGTTTTGCCCATGTGTCTAGAATTGGACTTAAGGATAGGCAATCCTAGCTAATTTGACTATTCTGAGAATGTTGGCAATAGTTTGTTTCAGCTTTCGGAGACAGTTGTGATGACTTGGACTTTGTGGCTTATCAGTTGACTATATATTTGTTGGATCTGCGTGCAACCTCCAGGCAAGATATCTTGCTTCCCTCTATAGTTTATTTATATGCATATTTCTATTCTTATATAGTTCTACTAGTTGATTATTGACATATGATTTGTACATCGTGCATGCTAGTACATATATAGTCCTTGTTTATAGTTAGCTTTGTAGTTCATATTGGATGTATGTATATATAGTTCTTGTTCATAGTTAATTTTGTAATTCATATTGGATTGGTTCTCTCGTGTGTCGTGATTGGGTCGTGTCGTGTCATTATCTGTACTTGGACTGAGTCGGATCGTGTCATAGGATGAATAAGTCATAACGGAACTGTTGTACCTTGAATTCTTGAAGCTAACCTGCGAGTCCACATTAGGGGCGAGGGTTAGTAGTTATTTGTATCTTGATTTTGTGATGCTAGCCTACGAGTCCACAATAGGGGTGAGGGTTAGTAGTTATTTGTTCCACACCTGCGAGCCCACACTAGGCGTGAGGGTGATACTAGCCTGCGAGTCCACACTAGGGACGAGGGTTAGTAGTTATCTGTTCCACACCTGCGAGCCCACACTAGGGGCGAGGGTGATGCTAGCCTGCGAGTCCACACTAGGGGCAAGGGTTAGTAGTTATCTGTTCCACACCTGCGAGCACATACTAGGACGAGGGTGATGCTAACCTACGAGTCCACACTAGGGGCGAGGGTTAGTAGTTGTTCAAACTTGTGAGTCCATACTAGGGGCGAGGGTTTGAGTATTCGATTGATTATCCATTGACATCGTGACATCGTGTTCACTTGTTCTCCTCCAGCAGTTCGTTTAGGCGTAGTGGTTCTTTCAATCGTGTATAGTCGTGTTTTCGTGTTGATTGGACTTTTCCCAGTTTATTTCCAGTATTTTCTTTATTGCATAATAAACTGCTAGATAGGCATATTTTTATGTATCTTGCTATGTCCCCTGAGGACCTGATGATCTCTTCAAGTTTAGCGATTGCAAAGAGTTAGCTAGTGGTTCTGGATGACAGATGTGATAATACGCTTGTGGGATTCAGGTATCGTTATTGTGTTTATTATCTGCTCGTGCTTTCATACCTTATCATGAGATATGCTGTTTCTTGATTCAGTTCTAGACACTTTTTATTTCCTTTAGAGTCTTATCGGACATATATGCTAGTGGGCTGCAGACCACGACCCATAGTATTCATTCATGTTTATTGTCTTATTGTGGATTGAGATATAGATTTGTTTGCCATGATTTGGCAGCTTACCCTAGCCGTGACAGCGTTTACGTATTCGAGTCGGGACTGGAGTCCGCTTTATGCGTAGCTGGCTTGCTCACGAGCTCACGTCCGAAAAGCGAGGTACGGGTCGTGACATAGTCTTTTCATATTGGACACTTACACGACTTGGTCTTATACTCTGGTTCATGATCTTTTACTTGTATCTGGAGGAGAGGAAATACTACGGATATGTGACCAAAGTCCAACATATGATTCATGTTGATAGCTTAAATCTCACACCTGTGCACATGGGGTTTAGGTCGTACCATATACTTGTTCTTATTCATGATCTTACCCAGTCGGTCACATATTTTAGTATGTATTTTAGATTCACATATCATGATCTTTTAATTATATGTTTCAGTCTGGTAGATTATGTATTTACAGTTCATGTTTATCATATTTTATTGTTCCTTTACTTGTTCAAATGTTGTACCTGTTTCATTATTATAGATTGTACTTTGCTCCTTTCTTAACTAGATCGTTGACATATTAGGCCAAGACATCAGGATTGGATTGAAAGACTCCTAGAAGAATCTAGAAGACTATATGCAATATTTATTTTATGTATTAGATAGTTTCATAAGCTAGATGTGTATTATCTTCCTTTTAGTTTAGTTGTCGGATTTGTCTCCAGATACTCTTGTATATGTTGTACTAAAAAATATAGTGGAATGTGATATTATTTTAGCATGTGACTAGTAGCTGTGATGAGCATGGATTATTTGAGTATTTTAACAATTAATTGAAGCCTAGAACAGCTCACTACTGTTGTTGACACAACATAGGCTGGACATGACCGACTCGTATCCGATTATTTCGAGAGCAGATCGTGACACGTTTTAGTGGTGGCCCATGCAGGTCAGTCTGATGGTGCTTAAGATTAGAGCACTATTGAGAGCCTGCGATATAGGAATGCTCAGTCACAACTTAGGCGATTATATGATTATATATATTTATAATCTGTGTTCCCGAAGCATTATTCACATATCTCTATTAGTTTCTAAAATTCTCTAGGGAGTAGGCCAATTACTATTTTAGAAGTTTTAACCCCTCTTTTAGCAAACCTTTCATCATTGACTAATATTTCCAAGCCCTCCGAATTTCTTTGATGGTTTTGTTAGACTACTTCAATTTGACTTGCTTTGACCAATTCAAATATTCTACCATAGAGCCCTAAACTAACTACTTATCCCAACTTGTCTGTCTAGTTCCCCAAACTTTTCTTTGACCATAAGGAATTATTTTTCTCAAAATAATTATGGTATAAGTCAATGTCCCTTAAGTAATTCTCTAGAGACGAAAAAAAATTTCACTAGTTCTTCCACTCAACTTGAAGTCATACTATTTCTTTTAGTCAGAGTTCAGGTTTGATCAAATCCATAAATTTATGTCCTCAATCCATTGAATAGGGAAAGGTCGGAGAATATATACTCCTGTTAACTTCAGTCATTTCTTTCCTTCTACTGGTAAGTGATCCCTTGATTCTCAAAGACCTAATATCTAAAAAACAGATACTTGTACTGCTAAATCTCTTTATTAGATAATGTCACTTTCTATCATGATTAGGACTTTTAGAACTCATTTGAATTTTCATAAACTCCTTTGAAATTCCTATGGATAAAGTTGAGAAAATATTCGACGACCTACTATGGTGTAGCAGATACGCACTGCAATCATTTATCTGGATTATGGAGACCACAAGTTCACTACAACCAGCTGTGCACTGACAAGGCATGGGCTCTAGGTCGAAGTAATTTCAGGTATTCTTTGTTTCTCGGATATTATTGAGACTGTCCTAAAAGTATAATATTTTGATCTCTTGAGTTGCTCCATCAATACTGGATAAGTTGATAGAACTCGATAATCTATCATTATTTGATTCATGGATATCAAAAGGTTTATTACAGATAGATGTATACTACACTAGCGAGGCATAAACTTTAAGTAGAATGACTTCGGATAAGTATGGTTTCTTGATACTATTGAGACTATAACCATGTTATATACCATGTTTGGCCTCTTATCACCATTGACAACTTTACCGAAAATTATCTTGATTTGTTTAAATTTGGTCCTTATTTGAAATCTTAGCAGTTGATCTCATTTTCAGAAATCATTTATATTACCATATGTTCCTATAGAATTTTCCTTTGATTTTTTCTAGAAACTCATTAGGACCATCCTTTCAACATCTATTAGCCCAATCTCTTTTATAGTATGACTCTAGCATAATGCACGTACTTTGTTAATAATTCCATATTTTGATAGTTATATATATATATATATATATATATATATATATATATATATATATATATATATATATATATATATATATATATAATTGCCAAAGAAACGGATGGGCGGCGCTCCAGGCGACCTAGCAATCGCACGCTTATCGAACCCTAGGGAGGGCGGCGGCCAAGGCTCCTCCCCCGCGGCCACCGGACCCCCTCGCCGGCGGGGGAAGGAAGCACGGCAAGAGGGGGGGCCAGGCAGCCCCCCCAATCTGGCGGCAGAGCATCCAGCGTGCGAAAGGCAGGCGCTGGTCTGATGGTAGGGGGTCAGGCGGACCTCCCGGCGATGGCTCCGGCGGAGGCGCCCCCTGGCGGTAGGGGACGGAAGTACAGGTAGGGGGGTCGGACAGACCCCCCGGACAGACTGCTGGTGGCGGCGCCCCCTCTGGCGGTGGGAGGACGGATCTAGCGTCAAGAAGGTCGGGCGACCAACCTAGGGCGGTGGACGCGGCAGGGAAGGAGTCGGGGTCGGTTCCAGTGCTTAAGGCAGGGGATCGAACTCTTCGGGGGATATCTTCTGCCCCATATTTTGAATTCGGAGCAGGGTCTGGATCTCAGGGGGCCCAGACGGAGGGAGGAGGTTGGACGACGGTTACGCGTCGTCGCGTGGCGAAGACTGAAGGAAAGACATGAGGTGGCCAGGGTCACGTTCGGGATAGGCATCCGGCCGACTCTCGTCAGAGCGTATCTGGGGCACGGTCATTGGCCCGTGGTCCTGGGGTGGCTGCGGGAAGATCGATGGACTGGCGCCCAAAGGCGACCGCGGTGGACAAAGGGAAGGGCAAGGTGGTGGATCCCGGTGTTCCGAGATCTGGTTACATCCCGGCCGAAGGTTATCTCCAGTCAATAAGGGCGGCTCCACAGCTTGCTGGACGGTCTTGGGCAGAGATCTGCAAACCTGTAGGGCCAAAAAGTCCCACATCGATGGAGTATGTACCGCTGATCAAGGCAGGGAGGGGATTTCCGGGCCTCGTTCCCTGCAGAGGAGATCGAGAAGGTGTCAGCTTATTGGAGAATACCCTTCGTCCTGTATGTCCTAGGAACTAAGCATTTTTATGGACAGATCCAGGGTTATGCAGCGTGTGTCTGGCAGCCTAAGGGGAGTATGGAGTTCTCTGCCCGTGAAAATGGCTTCTATTATGTGAAGTTCGGACTTGCAGAGGTGTCGCTAGGATCCTCCAAGGCGGCCCTTGGACGTTCGACAGCAGGCTTATCATTATTAAGGAGTGGACCCCGGAGCTTCGTAGTGAACGGAAAGTTCTGAATGCTATCCTTGTATGGATTCGCTTCCTTGAGTTCCATGTCCGGTTTTGGAGTATTTCTTTGCTGATGCGGCTGGCGAGCTTGGTTGGCACCCCGATCAAGGCAGACGAAGCTACTGTCTTTCGGTCGAGGTTGATGTACGCCAGAATCTTTGTGGAGATCCGATCTGGGGGGGAGTTATCGGAGGTGGTGGAGTATGAGATCCCTTCTGGAGAGGTGCTTACCCAGAAGGTGGAATACGAATGGGTTCCACCTATCTGTTCACATTGTTCCTATTTTGGGCATCTGGCCAATGCTTGTTCGGCAGTCGGACCTCAGGTGGAGCCTACTAATCCCCTGAGCGAGGCCCCAGACTCTTCCTTCGACATGGATTTCAGAGATGACAGTGGCCAGGAGGGCTTGGCGGGGGTGGTTACTCATCCAGTGAGCGATGGTGAGATGAGTCTCATTGTCTCTACTCAGCTTGCTCCCACGAGTGGGGTGCTGACTACTTGTCAGAGGCAGGGTAGTATTGTTACTAGAGGTATGGTGGCTTCGGGGATGGAGGCGCGAGGCGGTAGCGGATCGGCTGAGGGACAGGTTTACTGTAGGAAGAGACGTGTTGTCGATCCGCTGAGGAATGACCCCTCCCTGACAGAGAGAAGGCGGTGTGTTGATAATCCTGTCTGGGCGTTGGTGCTCTCTCAGGTTGTTCTCCAGCAGCCATTCCGACTGGGATGGATGAAATATTTTAGCGACGGATGTGGCACACTCCCAGGTGCTGATCCGGGTATTTCTCCGGGGCCCCATCCTCTCATTAATTAATGGCCATCATCGCCTGAATGTGAGGGGGGCGTGTTCGCTAGGGAGATGGAGAGAGATTTGGGGTACTTCACAGAAAAAATATGACATCTCTGTTCTATTAGAATCTAAGATCAAAGGTAAAAGACTCTTGCTCGGCGGACCCCATCTCACTGGGCCCAACTGCACAACCTGGCTCTTTGTGACATGGCCAGGATTTGGGCTCGCTGGAACTCGAAGAGTTGGGATGGTGATTTGATCTTGATGACGGAGCAGTTGATTACCATCTCTTTCGTGAACAAGGGTGGCTTTCGGTTCTTACTGGGGGCAGTCTACGACCACATGACAGAAGGAGATGGGAGTCCCTTTGGAGCGACATCTCCCATGTTGCCTCTGTTGCTGACTCGTCGTGCCTTTCTCTTCTCTTGATCGGGGACTTCAATGCTCTGATGTACTAAGGAGAGAAGGTGGGTCGTCCGATTCCAGACTCTATCCTCTATGACTTCCAGAGATACCTTCTGCTTGTGGGGCTCCAGGGTTTGTTCGCTCAGGCTTCATCTGGACTTGGCACAACAAAGCAACTCATAACAGGGTTACTTGCCAGCTTGATCGAGCTCTGGAAAATGGAGAATGGTTTCAGCATTTCCCTAACTCTTCGGCTGAGGGCCTGGCCGCTGGGATGAGCGATCATTCCTCTATCAGGTTAGCTTTACTGCTCAGTCACCTGGTAAGTCCCGTCGGTTCAGGTACAACAACAGTTGGTATCTATCGGAGGGCTACCTTGAGGCTGTCTCTGAGGGGCTTTCTAGTGGTCAGGAGGGGACGGCTCAGTTTCGTTTGGTTCATCGTCTCAGGGCCACGAAGAGGGCTCTCAGGAGTTGGGTGAAGGGGTTGCCCAAGTCTTCCTTAGAAGATAAGGAGGTGGAGTTGTGGGCTCTACAGCAGGATATGCAAGCTGACATACTGAATGGGGACCTGGCGGCTAGAGAGAAGGTGCTAATTGCAGAGGTCAATATCCTGAGGCTGCAGAAGGAGATTAGCTCAGCTCAGTGAGCTAAATGTTCCTGGCTCAAGGATGGCGACCATTGCTCCAAGTTCTTCTATGATGTCATCCGGACAAGACAGAATAGGAATCACATCTTCCAGCTTCTTGATGCGGATGGCATCCTGGTGGGGACGTCGGCTGAGATCTAGGACGAGCCTGTCTGGTACTATTCTGAGTTATATTTCCAGACTGACTACATGCCTGTGTTTTCAGAGGTTGTTACGAAGAGATTGGTGACTCCGTATGGGAATAGCATTCTTCTTGCCCTGTTATATTGGAGGAGGTGGAGTCCATTGTCAAGGTGGCGGATCCCAACAAGGCTCCTGGTCCAGATGGCTTTAGCAGTGATTCTTCAAACACCATTAGGATATTCTGAAGCATCAGGTCTTGAGGTGGTACAGGAATTCTTCACCAAAAGGAAGCTTCTGAAAGAGCTGAACCACACTTTCCTGACCTTGGTGCCAAAGAAGGAGGGAGCTATAGCTTTGGCAGATTTCAGACCTATTGTGTGTTGTAATTATCTGTATAAGATAATTACACACCTTATGTGCCGACGGATGGAGGGGATCATCAGGACTTGGTATCTCCGAATCAGGCTGCGTTCATCAAGGGGAGGTCGATCTCAGAGCACAGCCTACTGGCCATGAGATGGTGAGGGGATTTAGCAGACCCGGAGGAAAGAAATCTTGTGTTAAACTAGATCTGAGGAAGGCGTATGACATGGTCAATCGTGACTTCCTCTGCCATATGATGACAGCCATGGGTTTCATGAAATACTGGGTTGCGTTGATCCGGGAGTGCATCACGTCTCCCACATTCTCTGTCCTCATCCAGGGCGTTCCTTATGGGTACTTCCAGGGCAACCGTGGGCTTAGGCAAGGTGACCCACTGTCCCCTTACCTGTTCATGCTTGTTATGGAATACTTCACATGCTTGATGGATCTGGCAGTGCACCGTGGGAGGTTGTCCCTTTGTTTCGGAGGGTGGATCCCCCAGTTACCCACCTTATATATGCAATGATCTCTTAGTCTTCATACAGCCTTCGACGGAGGGTTTCAGACGCTTGCGGCTATTATGGAAGATTTGAAGTCCTTCTCGGGTCTCTAGATGAACAGGGATAAGAGTAGGGTCTACTTCAGCTCCCTTTGTCCTCGGAAGAAGGAGCGGGCCGATGTGTTGGGTATCGCGAGGAGTGATCTTCTGGTGCGTTACTTAGGAGTGCCTCTCACAGTCAACTATGCGCAGGATCAGGACTGCCATAGTCTGGTAGAGTAGTCCAGAGGAGAGTGGAAGGTTGGCAAGCAGCCGGTCTATCATTTGGGGCCGCATCGAGCTGGTCAGATTGGTGATTTTGGCTGTGGCACACTTCTGGCTACAGTCCATCCTTCTCTTGTGGCCACTATTCGGAGAGTGGAGCGGCTCTGTACTGATTTCATTTGGAGGGGTATGCATACGATCTCCTGGGAGCAGCTCTTCGCCCCATGAAGGAGGGCGGAGTGGGGCTCAGACCGTTGCTGGATTAGGGAGGCTTTCGTGCTTAAGCTGGCTTGGAGATTCATCAGCGGGGGTCGCTCTGGACGGACTGAATGCACAGCATACGTAAAGCAGGGCAACTTTTGGACGTGTACTACTGACAACAATCACTCAGTCACGTTCAAGACTGTCCTGAGACACAGGGGGTGCTCAAGTCTGTTGTCCGAAAGTGCATGAAGGATGGGTCTGGAACGGACCTCTGGCAGGATCCTTAGATAGATCGATGTTCGCTTCTGGACATCAGGGGTGCCCCGACTCATCAGAAGGACAGGCGTGGTCTGACGTGTAGTCGCATCATACGCAATGGGAAGTGGAGGCCAAATCTTATCGGTTTACTGAGGAGCTGGGTGGGATCATTACTTCTACAGTCATTGATCCGGCTATGCCTGCTGACCGGTGGACTTGGGAGCCGTCTGAAGCAACTTCGGGAACTGGTTTCGAAGCTGCTACAACCTCATCCGACGTACTTTCCCTCTGAGTTCTGACTACGAGTTCGTTTGGTGCAAGGGCTGGCCAGAAAGATGCAGCTGTGTGTCTACAAGCTTCTACTGGGCCGTCTTTTGACTAGGGATCGTCTGAGTTCGTTTGGAGTACCGGTTCTGGATCCCAAGTGTGTGCTTTGTTGTTTGGAGCCTGAATCTATAAAGCATATTTTCTTCGAGTACACACTGACATGGCATGGCAGGTCTGGTCGGAGCAGAGTCGAGTGTTGGGAGTGTACGTCACCGGGAAAGGAATTGGGGACGTCATCACGGTGCTCCGGGATAGCAGGGGTCGAGGGCAGGACTGGTTTCGGACTGCCAGAGTTTGACTGGCGGCTTCAGTTTGGCATGTATGGCGGGAGCAAACCGTCGGATATTTGAGGGGCTGGTCACCCCTCTGGTAGGCATTCTCCATAACATCGAGTTTGATGTAAATGTTATGGGGAACTGATGAGTGGGGTCCCACTTTGAATGTATATTGTAAGATTATGGCTTTTCCGTTGGAATAAAATTTACCATTTTTCCAATATATATATATTATATATATATATATATATATATATATATATATATATATATATATATATATTAGATAGAAAATATATATATATTATAGATAGCTATGTTATTATATAACCGATATACAATTATGGATATATGTGTGTATATATGTATATGGTTGATAGCTATATAGATATACGGGAGGAAACATAGATAGTTACCTAGATCATTTTTAGCTATCCTTGGAAATTGGCATTTTCAATTAGGATAGTTAAGGCTAGAAAATGTAGTAGAAGAAGATCTTAGGTAAGCTAGTTAGTAATAAGTCTTGAGAGAGTTATAGATTATAGAGCTTGTGATTTATTTAGGAGGAATGATAGAACTGTTAAATAGTGCTTAGGCATCGGACTCTAAATGAAGGAATGTAGCAATTACGTAGAATGATCAATTGTATGAAGGACATGAGTTATAGGGAAGATAGAGTAAGACATAAGTAGGGTTGGTGAGGAATGGAGACAAGAGCATGGTTAGGCAACTTTAGAACACTAAGAAGGTTAGCTGGAAATAGTTAAGGTAAACGAGCAGTTGAGTTTTGAAATTTTGTTGGAAGATTGACAAACATTAAGGATTTAAATTTGATTAGTTGGCTTTTTAGATTCTAGAAATCATAGATTGATTCAAAGGTTTATGGATTTGTAGTCAGATTTTAGTCAAGTTTAGACATATTTCTTTTAGTTCAAAATAGAATTAGTTGTAGTGCTTGGGGTGGTTGTTTTAGTTCTCTGTGAGTTTCCTTGGTGTTGTGGGTTTTAGTTAGTCAAGTTATTAGTCAAGTTAAGTGTTGAAGGTGATTCCACATGAGGTGTTAATAAAATAATTATTTTGTAAAAGTTACTTCCTTCATGCATATCCTATCTTGTGACCGTCGTTTGACTTTCCTAAATCTTGTAATAGTGACATGATTTTCCACATATCCTATATAATTACTATTCAGTTTTTAATAAAATTATATATTATGTTTCATTTATAAATATATCACTTTGATTACATTTGTAATCATATCTAGATGACTCTTAAATCGTACTTATATGATTTTGATCGTAACTAGATTTTATTTTTGATATTGATCGTGCCTTAATGATTTTGATATTGGCTTAATCATGTCATGACGATTTTGGATTCTCTTGGTTATGATTAGATCTTGAGTATACTAAAGAATTTTGAACATGTCTAACTTGATAATGATCATACCAATAAGATTTGGTCTTTATTCCTGAATAATTTTGATCTTAATTACAATCATGCCTAAACGACTTATTTTCTTTGAACATGCTTCAAAGCAAGTCTAGAATTTGATTTTTTGTGCATTCTTAAATTTGATTTTTAAAACCAAAATTTCAAAATTCTTGTTTAGGTTATTCTTAGTCGTATCATATATATATATATATACGTATTTTAGCACTTATGATCCTATTAGTTGTGATTATATCAAATCTAAATAATTTTGACCATATTTTTACTAATCGTGTTTAAATGATTTAAATTTTAGTCATGGCCATGCTAGTTATGCCTAAATAATTTCTTATTGGACTTAGGTCACAATTTTATTCTTGATCATATTTGGAATTTAATCATGACTATATCGTTTTGGTACTATTTTTTTACATGATTAACTAATTTTAATTATTTTAAAAAATTTATTTGATTATTCATAATCGTGCTTATCTTGCCATTTGAAATTTCGAGGACGAAATTTTGTAAGGTGGGTAGATTTGTAACTACCTAGAATTTAAATTTCTATTTTTGAAAACTTTGAGCTAAATTTTTGAGAATTTATAAAACTATTTTTTGTATTATTGTAAATTTATTTCAATTTCTGATTATTATGATTTAATTATTTAAGTAGTATTTAATTACTTAATTATTGTGAGCCTACCAAGCTTTAGGCTTGGATTGTGGGCAAGCTATCCTAATTTTCTACCAAGCCTTGGGCTGGGCTTGGGTTGTGGGCCTATGATTTTGGGTAATAAACATCCACTTGTTAGTTAGTCCTAATTAGAGAATTATTTTCTAATTAATTAATAGTTTTTATTATTTATTAATTACTGGATTAGTTAGTAACTAATTGTTAGTTAGTTAGTGGTTAGTTAGTCAGCTTTTTACTATAGGTCCTAGATCTATTACAATTTACAAGCATTACCACTCCAGACTTGTGGAGTGTAAGACCCACTAAAAATTTAGATAAGGAATTAAGGTTATTAGTTTATAATTAGGGCCATCAGATATTTAGTTTGAGGGTATTATTTATTATAGCTTTTAAGTACCCATTCTCGTAGCATTGAGATTACTAGCACAACACTAGTTAGTTTCATCCAACAAAATTATGTTTGTGACCTAGTCAAGGTCCTCTAGACTTGTACTATTTATGTCCCACTCAGACACATCTCCATATGCTTTATTTTTATAGCACAACATTGGTATACGAAAACCGTAGTTCAAATAGACCGAAAACTTATGTCCATACCAATTGGAATTGGATACACAATTATAACCCGAATCCTTCAACCCATAGGTTGGTATGGATCTACACTAAACCTAATACATCTAGGAAACTTGTTTCCCATTAAAACGCACTCCTACACACTCCCAATGCACCAAAGAATGTCATGATATTATCCTAGAGAAAGTGACAATCAACTAAATTTTGCATCCACCTAGTGAGAGTTTCTAGCCAAACGTAGACCTAGTTTGGACTCAAACTTAAGGCCAATGACCCTGGGACTTGACCCTAACCTATAAGGATATAATAAGGCTTAAACCAAGTGGTCTTGAACCCATTTTTGGGCCACAAAATTTAGTGGACAACAGCTAAATTCTGTGTGGCTAATCACACATTTCTTTATGGATTGGGATGGATTTTGACCATTTTGTGATGACTCAACCCACTAACCCCTCTCCCCTCTTCCTTAGGAATGACATGGCCTTTTTCCTTCATTTCCTCCCCCTAATATGCAGACATAACTAAAAACACAACCACTTTCCCTCTCCTTCCTCTCCCTCACGCCAAGAACTCTCTAACCAGGCCACTCCTACCAAGTTGTGTTCTAGGCTGAAAACACCATCATTCCAACAGGTTTTACATCTTGGAAACTAAGGTAAGACCTTTCCTAACTCTCTAATACATTCTCCTAAATTTATAGGCCTTAATTCACCCATTTCTACATGTTTTCCCCCCCACAAACCCAATCTCACAGCATATCAAAAGCCTGAATTTCAATCTCTTATGGACTTGTGAGCTGTATTTCTCCAAGAAATTTATGGTAAGAACCCCAAAAATAATTTATCCTATTAATCTACAATGTATTTCCCTCAATTCCATATATGTATCTTTGCATTGTGGCAGCGTTTTACCACTTCGAAGGCCATCCAATCTCGGTGTGACGTCATAGAATTCAGCGTACCCTTTGAACAAATCTCGACCTCCAAATAGGTATTCGTTTGATTCCCTAGCAATTTTTATGAATCTAAACTTAGGGAACAACATGTTATTTCATTCCCGTAGGAAGAAACCATTTGTTAACATGTTAAAATGTCGTTTTAATTGAACAAATGCACACATTTTCGTGAATTCCAGAATCAGTCTTTTGTTGTTGAACCATATTACACCCTCTTTTTGTATCTTTTTGTATCATTTTGTTCATAAAACCACATGGAATTAGACCTATATATGTACCCTTTGTTGCCCTAAATTTTTACTATATGGTATTTTGGAAAATATGACATTAATGTCACGTTTTGAGACCTTATTCACTAATTACATAATCTGTAGTGTACAGTTGTGAACTGTTTTACGCCTACTCTTAGTAACATTTTGTTCATAAATCCCACATGAAATGAGACCTATATATGTCCCTTTTTGTCCTATATTTTCACTATATAGTGTTTTAGAAAATATTGATGATAATGTCACTTTTTGACATCGTGTTCATTGATTCCAGAATCGACACACTGAGATCGCATGCGACATTTTATGTGCAATTTTCATGTACTTGACCTAAAATCTGTATGATTATGACCCTAACACAATTAACAATCAAGCCATATACTTTTTTTAGGGTATTTCCTTGAATTTATAGGTTTTACGTCACATTTTAGGGCGACAGAATGTAATTCCAGAATTCATATTTAGGGTTCAGACCATGTTTAGCCTAAGTTTTTCTTATGCTATATTAGTCAAACTATGTCAAACTTTAGGCACATATTTAGCACTCAAATAATTGTTAGAAAACCTATTTTTATCGCATAGGATACGTCCTAGAATAAACGTACTTGACATATAGGTTATACTTGTAGGTTCATACTAGAGTCAAACTTTTCACCCATAGGCGGTAAGTCACACCTTTCGATTGTATAATTATTAGTTTGGGACTTGTAGATAACCTTAGAGAGTGTTAGAATGATTGTCTAGTAGGTTGGTAAGCTATAGGGATGCCAGCACAAAGGGTATTTCTGTCAATTAATAAGTTATAGTAATAATTAATCATTAGTCTAAACTAGTTCAAGGCGAAGCCTTAATTTTCATAACCTAATTTAGTGTGTGACTCTTGATTGGTTGGTTTGGGTTATGGAGATTCTTGGTGACTATAGCAACTGTAGTTCATTCCTAGACTTGGATACAACTTTGTAAACTTGCAGTCGCAGCACGGAATGGACAGAACTCTAGGCAAGTATACCTTGCCAATATGTACAATTTATTTATTTATGCTTGTACTTTACATGTCAGTTTCTATACTATGTTGACTTGTCTGTCCTCTTGTACTTATTTTCATGTACCACTTGTATATTTCATCGTAGTGAGTATGAGTTTGACTTGACCTGACTTGATTCGATTGGGTCACTTGACTCGACTTGACTTGGCCCTTGTTCGATACTAGGATTGGCTATTTGACCACTCTCGAATCGGGAGTATCACATAGGTGCTACGATAGAGATTTAATATAGATAGGGAGCTCCACACAGGACTACTCTCTATAGACCGTAGGTACTACACAGGGCTGCAGTCATATAATTCCTTTATTAGCCACTCTTAGCATCACAGTACTATGACATGTCATTATCTGTAGTTACATTGTTTATGTTGTTGTTTCATAAAGTTTTGTTTCTATCTATTTCATGCATGTCACATAAACTATACAGTAGGCTTGTATATTATGTATCTTGCTACATTCCTCTGAGGACCTGGTCTCCTTCTAGGTTATTGTGAGATCTGTCATAGGAGCGTTGGGAGTTACTTCTTCGGGATCAGGTATCGATTGGTGATGCCTTCTGATGTAGTCTTTCATAGTTATTTCTTTTCTTAGTTCCTAGTATTACAGCTAGTATTGTGGATATTATATTGGTTACTTAGATTTTTACATCATCTGGACAGTGTATACGTATTCGAGCCGGACTAGAGTTTGGTTGAATATGTAGCTGGCCATTGCCACGTGGCCTGGTCCTCGTATTTTGGAACTGGGGTGTGACATAGTTTTTGTGTTGGCCCATGCAGGTCTCGTCTTCACAAAAGAGTGCAAAGTCATAGTGGTACCTAGGATAGTCGTACTACTGCGAGCCTGTAACCAATTAAGGAATAGGATTTGAGATTACATCCGTAATTTGGATCATAGGTTTCCTAGGACTCCTCAGCATGATTGCTCTCGTGTATCCTCTTTCCTAACATGATTGCTTTTGTGTTCTTTCCATCATAAGATTAATTAAATTCTTCCTAGCCGACTTCTTGAATGATCCTCCTCGTTCCTTCTCGCTAAGTTGTGGAAAATGTCTCAAGGATTGGTCCAAGAAAGTTTGAGAAACTATATTTATCCATGTATTACAGAATCATGAATTTTTGCAGCCAAAGAAATACTGGCGAGGCATGACTTCAGATGACGACATCCTGGATGCATATGTTTCTCGAATTTTACCTAAACTAGATCCGATGCATTTTTTTGACTCTTCTCGTGTATTTATTAAAGAGTTAATTTGGAAACATATCATGGATTTAGCCAAAGATAAGTTCCAGAACCTGTATTATTGGCATGGCAGCTGTGCACTGTATCCATCCGTCGTACTACAGAACAAGCAAGTTATTTGCAGCCATATGCACACTGGCGTGGCAATAACTTCATGTGACATAACCATGGAGGCATATGGTTCTTGAGTTTCACCTAGACTAAACCCTATGCATCATGTTTGGATTCATACCATTCTTGGAAATATTTGACAATCTTTCCTGTTTTGCTTGACCCTAACATTTTTGATATTAGTATGGATTGCTTGACCTAGTCTTAGGTTCTCGTTACCTTCTATTTCATAAATGGTTAAATTAGACAGACCTTGTAGATATATTATAGAGTACAAACTAGAATATGTATTGCGTGATTGCGATGTATGTATATTCAAAAGTGGGTAATTTATTTAGTGGTTAGTTGGCTTAAGTTTCTAGGCTTGGTATAAGTGACTGTGATATGAGACTAAGTATACTAAAAGAGAGATGTGATACTAGTGCAAGAAACCTATGCTTAAAAAATAAAGAATTAGAGCGATACATTTACGGTCTTGGAGATTGAGCACATGTAAGATTTTGGATGACTAGATTACATGGACCATATATGGATAAAGTGTGTAAAAGTTGATAGCATTGTTCATTATGTGATTTTTTTAGTAAATAAAAGGGGTATAATCTTTAAGTGCAAATTGGATATACTTGGTCGTTGAGATTTCATTATGATATTACACTCTATAATATTAAGATGAACAATATTCGAAGAGGATCACATAAAGGTTTAAATTGTAAAACAATTGTAATGAGGAACTATACCAAGAAGTTATTATGCATGGTTGGACTCTATGGTTACTAAGGATTTATAGTTGAAGGCGTTATAACCAAGGTAAGGGAATGAGATAGCAACAATTACAAAGCATAGGTAAAGGATTAAAACTTTGAATTTAGGATTTGAAGGATAAGCATGTATACTGTATCTTGATGAATATTCGAGGGTGTGATGTTCAATATGGTAAATAAAATAAGCAATTGACTTGTTTAATCTGAATGAGATATAAAACTTGAGGCAAGGGGTGAGAATTCAAAATCTTGGATACTTTAAATTTCGAGGACGAATTTTTTTTAAGGTGGATAGATTGTAAGATCCACTAAAAATTTAGATAAGGAATTAAGGTTATTAGTTTATAATTAGGGCCATTAGATATTTAGTTTGAGGGTATTATTTATTATAGCTTTTAAGTACCCATTCTCGTAGCATTGAGATTACTAGCACAACACTAGTTATTTCACCCAACAAAATTAGTATTCATGACCTAGTCGAGGTCCTCTATACTTGTACTACATATGTCCCACTCAGACATGTCTCCATGTGCTTTATTTTTATAGCACAACATTTGTGTACAAAAACTGTAGTTCAAATAGACTAAAAACCAATGTCCATACCAATTAGAATTGGATACACAATTATAACCTGAATTGTCCATACCAATTAGAATTGGATACACAATTATAACCTGAATCCTCCAACCCATAGGTTGGTATGGATTTACATTGAACCTACTACATCTAAGAAACTTGTGTCAGATTAAAACGGACTCCTACATGTAGAAGCATGGAAAATATGTGGTTCATGCGGATCACAACTGGCCGCATGAGTACTTTGGGCCAAATTGGTCCGCATAAAGGAGAGCCGCATGACAGATTCGGTACCCCATGTGGCCCGTCTGCAACCAAACTGATTCAGTCGTAGAAGGAAGATATGCGGCCAAGTTGATCAGTCCTTCTGATAAAGCTGACAAACTCTGTCAAAACTGACAAAAATGACAGCTCTGACACTCTGACAAAATAAGACGTGATCAAACAAAATGTCATGTCACTAAAAACAGTGTTCATGTGCTTAGACATAGTCATGCAGCCAGAAGGATTACTACCCGAGCCGCATGAACTTATGCGGCTCAACCTATGCGGCCCTAAAGTCTCTAAGCTTCATGCGGCCAAGGGTGACTGTAACCTAAGCCGCATAAGCTTTATGCGGCCAAAGTATAGAATCTATGCGGCTCAAAAGTCCTTAAGCTACATGCGGACTAAGGAAGACTGCGACCTAAGCCGCATAGTCTTATGCGGTCCAGCATGGCCGAAAACGGAAAGACTTATACGGCTCAAAATGACTCCATTAGATTAATCCTATCCTGCGATAGGACACGTGGCAGGCTGACCAGTCTCAACCACCCAGATTTGCTGCAATAAAATCCCAACAAATCGCCAGCTGGCGGCCAAAGAGCGGGTCTTTACGCGCTGTTGTACGTGGCCACGGGCCATCTATGCGGCTCAAAAACATATCATTATAAATAGCAGGGTGCCACACCCCTGCAAAAGGCGGGCAACCTACGAAGGCAATTTCTTCAAGAGCTAAGACTGCGTCGGATAGTCCAAGGAGTAAGGCAGAGTAGATACACTTTACCGAGCCTCTACCGTCACCCTCCAGAATCAAAAACTAAACAATTGTACTTAGATTGTTTCCTAGGATTTTTTTCTAGGCTTTTCTTTGTACAAGCGAGTTTGTAATCAATTTCAGTGTTTCTGTAATACTTGTCTTTGATATTTTAATGGAAAACACGATGGTGACTCTGCTGGGGACGTCATTCTCTCTGATGAAACTGGTGATGCAATCCGACGCGTCCAAGCTAAGCTCTACGCAGCAAATGCTTGTGGTTCATTTTGACCAACAAGCCTTGGAAGAAATGCTCTCTGAAGGGAGCGCCAGCCTGTCACAGAAGCGAGCCAACCCAAAGAGAACCCGCAGGACGTTGAAGCACAAAACTTTTGCCCCCGACCAGGTTTTCGAAGAAGCTCCTTCTACGGCCCAAGACGGTGATCAAAGCTCTCTTGTGGCTTTGCTCCGACCGCAGAGGACCCCACTATCCCCAAATCCAGCAAAGAAAAAACTACGATGCTGAGTTTTTGGGGCACAAGGAAATCCATACGGACGAAAAGAGGCAACATAAGAGAAATGGGCAGTCTGTCCATGCGGCAGCCAACTCTGGCCACTAGCAGACGACCCATGCGGCTGCAAACTCTACTGCAGAAGACAGCCCATACGGCAGCCAACTCTAGCCGCAAGAAGACAGCTCATGCGGCAGCCAACTCTGGCCACAGAAAGATGGCCCATGCGGCAGCCAACTCTGGCCGCAGAATGATGGCCCAAACGGCAGCCAATTCTGGCTGCAGAAGATGGCCCATGCGACAGCCAATCCTGGCCTCAGACAGGATGTCTCATGCGGCCCTGTCAAAAGCTCTGTGTTCGACCGTCTCTCATACGGGCCCGACTCCATGCGCCTATTGAGAATGTGGAATATTTCAATCAGGACTCTTCTTACTATGCGCCTTCAGGTGCTAAATTGAAGAAGTCTAGGACAGTGCGGGCCTAACAAGCCCAGTCAACTGTCCAAGCTACTGATCGTCAGTGGCATCGTTAACTGTTATACGAGCTCCTGATGGAAAGTTGTACAGAACCACCCGTTTCTAGTCCCCCAGGGCTAACGGACAGGATGGATCTTTAAAGTCTCCCTCCAACGATCAAGAGCAAGTACTTTTACTAGCCTCGAATCAGGGAGCAAACATGATACCTATGCACCTGTGTGCTCGGATACCCGAGTCCACAAGTTTGATACAAAGGTAGATTAGCCTGCTATCGACTTACGTGAGGTGATTACTCACAAACGCAAGGAGAATGAAGCAACCTTGGCATGCGATAAGCCCCTCTCGGGACGTCGTTGCACCCAAGTCATCATCAACTGCTGCTGCGACAAGTCGACAGCACCTGAAGATCGGCAGTCCGTTTTCCAACGACTGTAGCAGCCAGCACCTGTCCGACAACAACTCAAAAAATGTGCAAATTTCGGGAGACGAAGAGTTTCTTTTACCTCCTGTAATTCAAATCGGAAGTTCCTTCCGGCAAGGGGGAAAAGAAGACAGGCTCTTCCAGCCCCAATCTCAGCCAGCTGCAAGGAAACTTTATCTGGAGGATGCCGTCGACAGCCACGGGGGGTGTCTATTTAGGCACTCAATCCAAAAGAAGCTTCCAACACCTGGGGTGCACCTTCGACCTCCTTGGGAGTAGATGAAGCTGGGGGTAGCAGTACCCTCAATATATGCGATAACCCGGTGTACCAAGAGCGTACACAGGGGATAGAGATCCCCCGAAATTACGTAACAGACTTGGACGTCCCTGAGGGCGACCGCCCTCGCCAAGATGATGCGGCTTCCTGCACAGGGGTAGCACCCCTTTCGAGTCCGAAGAAGATGACATTCCGACATTCTACGATGATTTCTCTGTACAAGGGTACGACACGGAGAGCACTTCTTCTACGTCCCTTCCATGTCTACCCACGTACGGACAGTCTTTATGGCCAACGACTATCCTGAAGGACCGACTAATCGGCAACGTCTAGAAGTACTTGAAGCCATGCTATTATCCTTGGTCAAGTCTGTAGACGAAATCAAAGCTGCCTTGCCAACTCAACCAGCAAAGACGTCCGGACAAACAAGCTTGAGACCCGCAGTCAATGCGGAATCCAACACGACCGCCCCTCCTTTGGGTGACGATCCTTTAGGAGCATCCGTTCCTTCAGCTACGGATGGAGGCAAGGAGGGAAGTCCAGGAGCTTCGAGCAATGTTCAATGCCTGAGACTCCTTCGAGACCTCAGAATACGGCAGCCATATCCCGTTGCGTGGAAGATGTTCCTTTTGCCCTATGCTACAAACTGTTTCATATATATTCGTATGACGGAAAGACCTCTGCTAGTCGGTACATGACTTATTTTGAGGTCACAACCGACCACTTGTCGCATAGCGATGCCATCCTCATACGATTATTCATCGAAGCATTGGAGGGGATCACGTTCGACTGGTACGCAACCTTCCCGACAACTGCATCCATTCTTTTGACGGCTTCAAGCACATGTTCCTAAAGAGATTCTACGAAGTAGGGCATGATGTAACAATCGTCTCTCATTGACGTCTTTAGGGAGAGAGGGAGCTAACAAGGAACAATATCGAGCGGTTCTGCCAAATCGCAATGAGATTGCCCCAAGGCAATCCTGAAAGCTCCTTATTTGAAATTTGCCAGAAGAAGTTACACCCCGCAATTAGCCTCTGGATGGACACGATCAGTTCAGGGATTGGACGACCTTCATCATAAGTGCTACCAATACGGAGGCAAAATTGAAGAAGGCTCGCTAGTTGGGATTACACATCCCAGATGGAGAGGATAAGGGCAAACGTCATGGTTCTACCTCCAGCAACAACAGTGGCACCTCCAACCGGGACAATAAAGGCAAACAGGCCATGGTCGCTGATGCGACCAAGAAGTCTGAAGAAAAATAGGCAAAGGTCAGTGGCCTAAGGTGAATTACTCATTTGAAGATAGTCATATCAAACCTATCTTGGATATGCTCCTGCAAGGGGGTAGGATCCAGCTCCCTCCACCAAGGCACGAGCCTCGAGCGACAGAAATGGAGGACCCAAAATATTGTCACTTCTACCACTATGTCCATCATTCCACTCATGACTGCTTCCAATTAAACCGGTACATCCAGAGTCTTATCAACTCTAAAGCTCTGTCGATAGATTTCGAAGAGGTTACTGTGGCGGCAAATATGGTATCAGTTCAAATCGGTGACTTCCCTCCAACAAATACACCAGACGGGATAATACCTGTCCCTCGGGCAATGATGGAGGTTACTAATCTTTCACCCGTCTGGGACCAGACATCTGGTTTGGTACCTCTCACCACATCGCAGGAGAGATCATGTGGGTGCACCCGGACTTAGTGCCCGAAGTTATCCAGGCAGTATCATCTCTACCAACGAGAAGAAGGCAGGAAGTCTAGATCCTGCCATACAATTTCAGTCGAAC
>JANAVB010020997.1:13029049-13124097 GCA_029216955.1 Iris pallida
GTGTCATTACTGTACTTGGACTGAGTCGGATCGTGTCATAGGAGAATAAGTCATAACGGAACTGTTGTACCTTGAATTCTTGAAGCTAACCTGCGAGTCCACATTAGGGGCGAGGGTTAGTAGTTATTTGTATCTTGATTTGTGATGCTAGCCTGCGAGTCCACAATAGGGGTGAGGGTTAGTAGTATTTGTTCCACACCTGCGAGCCCACACTAGGCGTGAGGGTGATACTAGCCTGCGAGTCCACACTAGGGACGAGGGTTAGTAGTTATCTGTTCCACACCTGCGAGCCCACACTAGGGGCGAGGGTGATGCTAGCCTGCGAGTCCACACTAGGGGCAAGGGTTAGTAGTTATCTGTTCCACACCTGCGAGCACATACTAGGAGGGTGATGCTAACCTACGAGTCCACACTAGGGGCGAGGGTTAGTAGTTGTTCAAACTTGTGAGTCCATACTAGGGGCGAGGGTTTGAGTATTCGATTGATTATCCATTGACATCGTGACATCGTGTTCACTTGTTCTCCTCCAGCAGTTCGTTTAGGCGTAGTGGTTCTTTCAATCGTGTATAGTCGTGTTTTCGTGTTGATTGGACTTTTCCCATTTATTTCCAGTATTTTCTTTATTGCATAATAAACTGCTAGATAGGCATATTTTATGTATCTTGCTATGTCCCCTGAGGACCTGATGATCTCTTCAAGTTTAGCGATTGCAAAGAGTTAGCTAGTGGTTCTGGATGACAGATGTGATAATACGCTTGTGGGATTCAGGTATCGTTATTGTGTTTATTATCTGCTCGTGCTTTCATACCTTATCATGAGATATGCTATTTCTTGATTCAGTTCTAGACACTTTTTATTTCCTTTAGAGTCTTATCGGACATATATGCTAGTGGGCTGCAGACCACGACCCATAGTATTCATTCATGTTTATTGTCTTATTGTGGATTGAGATATAGATTTGTTTGCCATGATTTGGCAGCTTACCCTAGCCGTGACAGCGTTTACGTATTCGAGTCGGACTGGAGTCCGCTTTATGCGTAGCTGGCTTGCTCACGAGCTCACGTCCGAAAAGCGGGTACGGGTCGTGACATAGTCTTTTCATATTGGACACTTACACGACTTGGTCTTATACTCTGGTTCATGATCTTTTACTTGTATCTGGAGGAGAGGAAATACTACGGATATGTGACCAAAGTCCAACATATGATTCATGTTGATAGCTTAAATCTCACACCTGTGCACATGGGGTTTAGGTCGTACCATATACTTGTTCTTATTCATGATCTTACCCAGTCGGTCACATATTTTAGTATGTATTTTAGATTCACATATCATGATCTTTTAATTATATGTTTCAGTCTGGTAGATTATGTATTTACAGTTCATGTTTATCATATTTTATTGTTCCTTTACTTGTTCAAATGTTGTACCTGTTTCATTATTATAGATTGTACTTTGCTCCTTTCTTAACTAGATCGTTGACATATTAGGCCAAGACATCAGGATTGGATTGAAAGACTCCTAGAAGAATCTAGAAGACTATATGCAATATTTATTTTATGTATTAGATAGTTTCATAAGCTAGATGTGTATTATCTTCCTTTTAGTTTAGTTGTCGGATTTGTCTCCAGATACTCTTGTATATGTTGTACTAAAAAATATAGTGGAATGTGATATTATTTTAGCATGTGACTAGTAGCTGTGATGAGCATGGATTATTTGAGTATTTTAACAATTAATTGAAGCCTAGAACAGCTCACTACTGTTGTTGACACAACATAGGCTGGACATGACCGACTCGTATCCGATTATTTCGAGAGCAGATCGTGACACGTTTTTAGTGGTGGCCCATGCAGGTCAGTCTGATGGTGCTTAAGATTAGAGCACTATTGAGAGCCTGCGATATAGGAATGCTCAGTCACAACTTAGGCGATTATATGATTATATATATTTATAATCTGTGTTCCCGAAGCATTATTCACATATCTCTATTAGTTTCTAAAATTCTCTAGGGAGTAGGCCAATTACTATTTTAGAAGTTTTAACCCCTCTTTTAGCAAACCTTTCATCATTGACTAATATTTCCAAGCCCTCCGAATTTCTTTGATGGTTTTGTTAGACTACTTCAATTTGACTTGCTTTGACCAATTCAAATATTCTACCATAGAGCCCTAAACTAACTACTTATCCCAACTTGTCTGTCTAGTTCCCCAAACTTTTCTTTGACCATAAGGAATTATTTTTCTCAAAATAATTATGGTATAAGTCAATGTCCCTTAAGTAATTCTCTAGAGACGAAAAAAAATTCACTAGTTCTTCCACTCAACTTGAAGTCATACTATTTCTTTTAGTCAGAGTCAGGTTTGATCAAATCCATAAATTTATGTCCTCAATCCATTGAATAGGGAAAGGTCGGAGAATATATACTCCTGTTAACTTCAGTCATTTCTTTCCTTCTACTGGTAAGTGATCCCTTGATTCTCAAAGACCTAATATCTAAAAAACAGATACTTGTACTGCTAAATCTCTTTATTAGATAATGTCACTTTCTATCATGATTAGGACTTTTAGAACTCATTTGAATTTTCATAAACTCCTTTGAAATTCCTATGGATAAAGTTGAGAAAATATTCGACGACCTACTATGGTGTAGCAGATACGCACTGCAATCATTTATCTGGATTATGGAGACCACAAGTTCACTACAACCAGCTGTGCACTGACAAGGCATGGGCTCTAGGTCGAAGTAATTTCAGGTATTCTTTGTTTCTCGGATATTATTGAGACTGTCCTAAAAGTATAATATTTTGATCTCTTGAGTTGCTCCATCAATACTGGATAAGTTGATAGAACTCGATAATCTATCATTATTTGATTCATGGATATCAAAAGGTTTATTACAGATAGATGTATACTACACTAGCGAGGCATAAACTTTAAGTAGAATGACTTCGGATAAGTATGGTTTCTTGATACTATTGAGACTATAACCATGTTATATACCATGTTTGGCCTCTTATCACCATTGACAACTTTACCGAAAATTATCTTGATTTGTTTAAATTTGGTCTTATTTGAAATCTTAGCAGTTGATCTCATTTTCAGAAATCATTTATATTACCATATGTTCCTATAGAATTTTCTTTGATTTTTCTAGAAACTCATTAGGACCATCCTTTCAACATCTATTAGCCCAATCTCTTTTATAGTATGACTCTAGCATAATGCACGTACTTTGTTAATAATTCCATATTTTGATAGTTATATATATATATATATATATATATATATATATATATATATATATATATATATATATATATATATATATATATATAATATAATTGCCAAAGAAACGGATGGGCGGCGCTCCAGGCGACCTAGCAATCGCACGCTTATCGAACCCTAGGGAGGGCGGCGGCCAAGGCTCCTCCCCCGCGGCCACCGGACCCCCTCGCCGGCGGGGGAAGGAAGCACGGCAAGAGGGGGGGCCAGGCAGCCCCCCCAATCTGGCGGCAGAGCATCCAGCGTGCGAAAGGCAGGCGCTGGTCTGATGGTAGGGGGTCAGGCGGACCTCCCGGCGATGGCTCCGGCGGAGGCGCCCCCTGGCGGTAGGGGACGGAAGTACAGGTAGGGGGGTCGGACAGACCCCCCGGACAGACTGCTGGTGGCGGCGCCCCCTCTGGCGGTGGGAGGACGGATCTAGCGTCAAGAAGGTCGGGCGACCAACCTAGGGCGGTGGACGCGGCAGGGAAGGAGTCGGGGTCGGTTCCAGTGCTTAAGGCAGGGGATCGAACTCTTCGGGGGATATCTTCTGCCCCATATTTTGAATTCGGAGCAGGGTCTGGATCTCAGGGGGCCCAGACGGAGGGAGGAGGTTGGACGACGGTTACGCGTCGTCGCGTGGCGAAGACTGAAGGAAAGACATGAGGTGGCCAGGGTCACGTTCGGGATAGGCATCCGGCCGACTCTCGTCAGAGCGTATCTGGGGCACGGTCATTGGCCCGTGGTCCTGGGGTGGCTGCGGGAAGATCGATGGACTGGCGCCCAAAGGCGACCGCGGTGGACAAAGGGAAGGGCAAGGTGGTGGATCCCGGTGTTCCGAGATCTGGTACATCCCGGCCGAAGGTTATCTCCAGTCAATAAGGGGCGGCTCCACAGCTTGCTGGACGGTCTTGGGCAGAGATCTGCAAACCTGTGGGGCCAAAAAGTCCCACATCGATGGAGTATGTACCGCTGATCAAGGCAGGGAGGGGTTTCCGGGCCTCGTTCCCTGCAGAGGAGATCGAGAAGGTGTCAGCTTATTGGGAGAATACCTTCGTCCTGTATGTCCTAGGAAATAAGCATTTTTATGGACAGATCCAGGGTTATGCAGCGTGTGTCTGGCAGCCTAAGGGGAGTATGGAGTTCTTTGCCCGTGAAAATGGCTTCTATTATGTGAAGTTCGGACTTGCAGAGGTTGTCGCTAGGATCCTCCAAGGCGGCCCTTGGACGTTCGACAGCAGGCTTATCATTATTAAGGAGTGGACCCCGGAGCTTCGTAGTGAACGGAAAGTTCTGAATGCTATCCTTGTATGGATTCGCTTCCTTGAGTTCCATGTCCGGTTTTGGAGTATTTCTTTGCTGATGCGGCTGGCGAGCTTGGTTGGCACCCCGATCAAGGCAGACGAAGCTACTGTCTTTCGGTCGAGGTTGATGTACGCCAGAATCTTTGTGGAGATCCGATCTGGGGGGGAGTTATCGGAGGTGGTGGAGTATGAGATCCCTTCTGGAGAGGTGCTTACCCAGAAGGTGGAATACGAATGGGTTCCACCTATCTGTTCACATTGTTCCTATTTTGGGCATCTGGCCAATGCTTGTTCGGCAGTCGGACCTCAGGTGGAGCCTACTAATCCCCTGAGCGAGGCCCCAGACTCTTCCTTCGACATGGATTTCAGAGATGACAGTGGCCAGGAGGGCTTGGCGGGGGTGGTTACTCATCCAGTGAGCGATGGTGAGATGAGTCTCATTGTCTCTACTCAGCTTGCTCCCACGAGTGGGGTGCTGACTACTTGTCAGAGGCAGGGTAGTATTGTTACTAGAGGTATGGTGGCTTCGGGGATGGAGGCGCGAGGCGGTAGCGGATCGGCTGAGGGACAGGTTTACTGTAGGAAGAGACGTGTTGTCGATCCGCTGAGGAATGACCCCTCCCTGACAGAGAGAAGGCGGTGTGTGTTGATAATCCTGTCTGGGCGTTGGTGCTCTCTCAGGTTGTTCTCCAGCAGGCCATTCCGACTGGGATGGATGAAATATTTTAGCGACGGATGTGGCACACTCCCAGGTGCTGATCCGGGTATTTCTCCGGGGGCCCCATCCTCTCATTAATTAATGGCCATCATCGCCTGGAATGTGAGGGGGGCGTGTTCGCTAGGGAGATGGAGAGAGATTTGTGGGGTACTTCACAGAAAAAAATATGACATCTCTGTTCTATTAGAATCTAAGATCAAAGGTAAAAGACTCTTGCTCGGCGGACCCCATCTCACTGGGCCCAACTGCACAACCTGGCTCTTTGTGACATGGCCAGGATTTGGGCTCGCTGGAACTCGAAGAGTTGGGATGGTGATTTGATCTTGATGACGGAGCAGTTGATTACCATCTCTTTCGTGAACAAGGGTGGCTTTCGGTTCTTACTGGGGGCAGTCTACGGCCACAATGACAGAATGAGATGGGAGTCCCTTTGGAGCGACATCTCCCATGTTGCCTCTGTTGCTGACTCGTCGTGCCTTTCTCTTCTCTTGATCGGGGACTTCAATGCTCTGATGTACTAAGGAGAGAAGGTGGGTGGTCGTCCGATTCCAGACTCTATCCTCTATGACTTCCAGAGATACCTTCTGCTTGTGGGGCTCCAGGGTTTGTTTCGCTCAGGCTTCATCTGGACTTGGCACAACAAAGCAACTCATAACAGGGTTACTTGCCAGCTTGATCGAGCTCTGGAAAATGGAGAATGGTTTCAGGCATTTCCCTAACTCTTCGGCTGAGGGCCTGGCCGCTGGGATGAGCGATCATTCCTCTATCAAGGTTAGCTTTACTGCTCAGTCACCTGGTAAGTCCCGTCGGTTCAGGTACAACAACAGTTGGTATCTATCGGAGGGCTACCTTGAGGCTGTCTCTGAGGGGCTTTCTAGTGGTCAGGAGGGGACGGCTCAGTTTCGTTTGGTTCATCGTCTCAGGGCCACGAAGAGGGCTCTCAGGAGTTGGGTGAAGGGGTTGCCCAAGTCTTCCTTAGAAGATAAGGAGGTGGAGTTGTGGGCTCTACAGCAGGATATGCAAGCTGACATACTGAATGGGGACCTGGCGGCTAGAGAGAAGGTGCTAATTGCAGAGGTCAATATCCTGAGGCTGCAGAAGGAGATTAGCTCAGCTCAGCGAGCTAAATGTTCCTGGCTCAAGGATGGCGACCATTGCTCCAAGTTCTTCTATGATGTCATCCGGACAAGACAGAATAGGAATCACATCTTCCAGCTTCTTGATGCGGATGGCATCCTGGTGGGGACGTCGGCTGAGATCTAGGACGAGCCTGTCTGGTACTATTCTGAGTTATATTTCCAGACTGACTACATGCATGTGTTTTCAGAGGTTGTTACGAAGAGATTGGTGACTCCGTATGGGAATAGCATTCTTCTTGCCCCTGTTATATTGGAGGAGGTGGAGTCCATTGTCAAGGTGGCGGATCCCAACAAGGCTCCTGGTCCAGATGGCTTTAGCAGTAGATTCTTCAAACACCATTAGGATATTCTGAAGCATCAGGTCTTAGAGGTGGTACAGGAATTCTTCACCAAAAGGAAGCTTCTGAAAGAGCTGAACCACACTTTCCTGACCTTGGTGCCAAAGAAGGAGGGAGCTATAGCTTTGGCAGATTTCAGACCTATTGTGTGTTGTAATTATCTGTATAAGATAATTACACACCTTATGTGCCGGCGGATGGAGGGGATCATGCAGGACTTGGTATCTCCGAATCAGGCTGCGTTCATCAAGGGGAGGTCGATCTCAGAGCACAGCCTACTGGCCCATGAGATGGTGAGGGGATTTAGCAGACCCGGAGGAAAGAAATCTTGTGTTAAACTAGATCTGAGGAAGGCGTATGACATGGTCAATCGTGACTTCCTCTGCCATATGATGACAGCCATGGGTTTCATGAAATACTGGGTTGCGTTGATCCGGGAGTGCATCACGTCTCCCACATTCTCTGTCCTCATCCAGGGCGTTCCTTATGGGTACTTCCAGGGCAACCGTGGGCTTAGGCAAGGTGACCCACTGTCCCCTTACCTGTTCATGCTTGTTATGGAATACTTCACATGCTTGATGGATCTGACAGTGCACCGTGGGAGGTTGGTCCCTTTGTTTCGGAGGGTGGATCCCCCAGTTACCCACCTTATATATGCAAATGATCTCTTAGTCTTCATACAGCCTTCGACGGAGGGTTTACAGACGCTTGCGGCTATTATGGAAGATTTGAAGTCCTTCTCGGGTCTCTAGATGAACAGGGATAAGAGTAGGGTCTACTTCAGCTCCCTTTGTCCTCGGAAGAAGGAGCGGGCCGATGTGTTGGGTATCGCGAGGAGTGATCTTCTGGTGCGTTACTTAGGAGTGCCTCTCACAGTCAACTATGCGCAGGATCAGGACTGCCATAGTCTGGTAGAGTATGTCCAGAGGAGAGTGGAAGGTTGGCAAGCAGCCGGTCTATCATTTGGGGGCCGCATCGAGCTGGTCAGATTGGTGATTTTGGCTGTGGCACACTTCTGGCTACAGTCCATCCTTCTCCTTGTGGCCACTATTCGGAGAGTGGAGCGGCTCTGTACTGATTTCATTTGGAGGGGGTATGCATACGATCTCCTGGGAGCAGCTCTGTCGCCCCATGAAGGAGGGCGGAGTGGGGCTCAGACCGTTGCTGGAGATTAGGGAGGCTTTCGTGCTTAAGCTGGCTTGGAGATTCATCAGCGGGGGGTCGCTCTGGACGGACTGAATGCACAGCAGATACGTAAAGCAGGGCAACTTTTGGACGTGTACTACTGACAACAATCACTCAGTCACGTTCAAGACTGTCCTGAGACACAGGGGGTGCTCAAGTCTGTTGTCCGAAAGTGCATGAAGGATGGGTCTGGAACGGACCTCTGGCAGGATCCTTAGATAGATCGATGTTCGCTTCTGGACATCAGGGGTGCCCCGACTCATCAGAAGGACAGGCGTGGTCTGACGTGTAGTCGCATCATACGCAATGGGAAGTGGAGGCCAAAATCTTATCGGTTTACTGAGGAGCTGGGTGGGATCATTACTTCTACAGTCATTGATCCGGCTATGCCTGCTGACCGGTGGACTTGGGAGCCGTCTGAAGCAACTTCGGGAACTGGTTTCGAAGCTGCTACAACCTCATCCGACGTACTTTCCCTCTGAGTTCTGACTACGAGTTCGTTTGGTGCAAGGGTCTGGCCAGAAAGATGCAGCTGTGTGTCTACAAGCTTCTACTGGGCCGTCTTTTGACTAGGGATCGTCTGAGTTCGTTTGGAGTACCGGTTCTGGATCCCAAGTGTGTGCTTTGTTGTTTGGAGCCTGAATCTATAAAGCATATTTTCTTCGAGTACACACTGACATGGCATGGCAGGTCTGGTCGGAGCAGAGTCGAGTGTTGGGAGTGTACGTCACCGGGAAAGGAATTGGGGACGTCATCACGGTGCTCCGGGATAGCAGGGGTCGAGGGCAGGACTGGTTTCGGACTGCCAGAGTTTGACTGGCGGCTTCAGTTTGGCATGTATGGCGGGAGCAAAACCGTCGGATATTTGAGGGGCTGGTCACCCCTCTGGTAGGCATTCTCCATAACATCGAGTTTGATGTAAATGTTATGGGGAACTGATGAGTGGGAGTCCCACTTTGAATGTATATTGTAAGATTATGGCTTTTCCGTTGGAATAAAATTTACCATTTTTCCAAATATATATATATATATATATATATATATATATATATATATATATATATATATATATATATATATATTAGATAGAAAATATATATATATATTATAGATAGCTATGTATATTATATAACCGATATACAATTATGGATATATGTGTGTATATATGTATATGGTTGATAGCTATATAGATATACGGGAGGAAACATAGATAGTTACCTAGATCATTTTTAGCTATCCTTGGAAATTGGCATTTTCAATTAGGATAGTTAAGGCTAGAAAATGTAGTAGAAGAAGATCTTAGGTAAGCTAGTTAGTAATAAGTCTTGAGAGAGTTATAGATTATAGAGCTTGTGATTTATTTAGGAGGAAGATGATAGAACTGTTAAATAGTGCTTAGGCATCGGACTCTAAATGAAGGAATGTAGCAATTACGTAGAATGATCAATTGTATGAAGGACATGAGTTATAGGGAAGATAGAGTAAGACATAAGTAGGGTTGGTGAGGAATGGAGACAAGAGCATGGTTAGGCAACTTTAGAACACTAAGAAGGTTAGCTGGAAATAGTTAAGGTAAACGAGCAGTTGAGTTTTGAAATTTTGTTGGAAGATTGACAAACATTAAGGATTTAAATTTGATTAGTTGGCTTTTTAGATTCTAGAAATCATAGATTGATTCAAAGGTTTATGGATTTGTAGTCAGATTTTAGTCAAGTTTAGACATATTTCTTTTAGTTCAAAATAGAATTAGTTGTAGTGCTTGGGGTGGTTGTTTTAGTTCTCTGTGAGTTTCCTTGGTGTTGTGGGTTTTAGTTAGTCAAGTTATTAGTCAAGTTAAGTGTTGAAGGTGATTCCACATGAGGTGTTAATAAAATAATTATTTTGTAAAAGTTACTTCCTTCATGCATATCCTATCTTGTGACCGTCGTTTGACTTTCCTAAATCTTGTAATAGTGACATGATTTTCCACATATCCTTATAATTACTATTCAGTTTTTAATAAAATTATATATTATGTTTCATTTATAAATATATCACTTTGATTACATTTGTAATCATATCTAGATGACTCTTAAATCGTACTTATATGATTTTGATCGTAACTAGATTTTATTTTTGATATTGATCGTGCCTTAATGATTTTGATATTGGCTTAATCATGTCATGACGATTTTGGATTCTCTTGGTTATGATTAGATCTTGAGTATACCTAAAGAATTTTGAACATGTCTAACTTGATAATGATCATACCAATAAGATTTGGTCTTTATTCCTGAATAATTTTGATCTTAATTACAATCATGCCTAAACGACTTATTTTCTTTGAACATGCTTCAAAGCAAGTCTAGAATTTGATTTTTTGTGCATTCTTAAATTTGATTTTTGGTAAAACCAAAATTTCAAAATTCTTGTTTAGGTTATTCTTAGTCGTATCATATATATATATATATATATTGAACGTATTTTAGCACTTATGATCCTATTAGTTGTGATTATATCAAATCTAAATAATTTTGACCATATTTTTACTAATCGTGTTTAAATGATTTAAATTTTAGTCATGGCCATGCTAGTTATGCCTAAATAATTTCTTATTGGACTTAGGTCACAATTTTATTCTTGATCATATTTGGAATTTAATCATGACTATATCATTTTGGTACTATTTTTTTACATGATTAACTAATTTTAATTATTTTAAAAAATTTGTATTTGATTATTCATAATCGTGCTTATCTTGCCATTTGAAATTTCGAGGACAAAATTTTTGTAAGGTGGGTAGATTTGTAACTACCTAGAATTTAAATTTCTATTTTTGAAAACTTTGAGCTAAATTTTTGAGAATTTATAAAACTATTTTTTGTATTATTGTAAATTTATTTCAATTTCTGATTATTATTATTTAATTATTTAAGTAGTATTTAATTACTTAATTATTGTGAGCCTACCAAGCTTTAGGCTTGGATTGTGGGCAAGCTATCCTAATTTTCTACCAAGCCTTGGGCTGGGCTTGGGTTGTGGGCCTATGATTTTGGGCTAATAAACATCCACTTGTTAGTTAGTCCTAATTAGAGAATTATTTTCTAATTAATTAATAGTTTTTAATTATTTATTAATTACTGGATTAGTTAGTAACTAATTGTTAGTTAGTTAGTGGTTAGTTAGTCAGCTTTTTACTATAGGTCCTAGATCTATTACAATTTACAAGCATTACCACTCCAGACTTGTGGAGTGTAAGACCCACTAAAAATTTAGATAAGGAATTAAGGTTATTAGTTTATAATTAGGGCCATCAGATATTTAGTTTGAGGGTATTATTTATTATAGCTTTTAAGTACCCATTCTCGTAGCATTGAGATTACTAGCACAACACTAGTTAGTTTCATCCAACAAAATTAGTGTTTGTGACCTAGTCAAGGTCCTCTAGACTTGTACTATTTATGTCCCACTCAGACACATCTCCATATGCTTTATTTTTATAGCACAACATTGGTATACGAAAACCGTAGTTCAAATAGACCGAAAACTTATGTCCATACCAATTGGAATTGGATACACAATTATAACCCGAATCCTTCAACCCATAGGTTGGTATGGATCTACACTAAACCTAATACATCTAGGAAACTTGTTTCCCATTAAAACGCACTCCTACACACTCCCAATGCACCAAAGAATGTCATGATATTATCCTAGAGAAAGTGACAATCAACTAAATTTTGCATCCACCTAGTGAGAGTTTCTAGCCAAACGTAGACCTAGTTTGGACTCAAACTTAAGGCCAATGACCCTGGGACTTGACCCTAACCTATAAGGATATAATAAGGCTTAAACCAAGTGGTCTTGAACCCATTTTTGGGCCACAAAATTTAGTGGACAACAGCTAAATTCTGTGTGGCTGAATCACACATTTCTTTATGGATTGGGATGGATTTTGACCATTTTATGTGATGACTCAACCCACTAACCCCTCTCCCCTCTTCCTTAGGAATGACATGGCCTTTTTCCTTCATTTCCTCCCCCTAATATGCAGACATAACTAAAAACACAACCACTTTCCCTCTCCTTCCTCTCCCTCACGCCAAGAACTCTCTAACCAGGCCACTCCTACCAAGTTGTGTTCTAGGCTGAAAACACCATCATTCCAACAGGTTTTACATCTTGGAAACTAAGGTAAGACCTTTCACTAACTCTCTAATACATTCTCCTAAATTTATAGGCCTTAATTCACCCATTTCTACATGTTTTCCCCCCCACAAACCCAATCTCACAGCATATCAAAAGCCTGAATTTCAATCTCTTATGGACTTGTGAGCTGTATTTCTCCAAGAAATTTATGGTAAGAACCCCAAAAATAATTTATCCTATTAATCTACAATGTATTTCCCTCAATTCCATATATGTATCTTTGCATTGTGGCAGCGTTTTACCACTTCGAAGGCCATCCAATCTCGGTGTGACGTCATAGAATTCAGCGTACCCTTTGAACAAATCTCGACCTCCAAATAGGTATTCGTTTGATTCCCTAGCAATTTTTATGAATCTAAACTTAGGGAACAACATGTTATTTCATTCCCGTAGGAAGAAACCATTTGTTAACATGTTAAAATGTCGTTTTAATTGAACAAATGCACACATTTTCGTGAATTCCAGAATCAGTCTTTTGTTGTTGTGAACCATATTACACCCTCTTTTTGTATCTTTTTGTATCATTTTGTTCATAAAACCACATGGAATGAGACCTATATATGTACCCTTTGTTGCCCTAAATTTTTACTATATGGTATTTTGGAAAATATTGACATTAATGTCACGTTTTGAGACCTTATTCACTAATTACATAATCTGTAGTGTACAGTTGTGAACTGTTTTACGCCTACTCTTAGTAACATTTTGTTCATAAATCCCACATGAAATGAGACCTATATATGTCCCTTTATTGTCCTATATTTTCACTATATAGTGTTTTAGAAAATATTGATGATAATGTCACTTTTTGACATCGTGTTCATTGATTCCAGAATCGACACACTGAGATCGCATGCGACATTTTATGTGCGAATTTTCATGTACTTGACCTAAAATCTGTATGATTATGACCCTAACACAATTAACAATCAAGCCATATACTTTTTTTAGGGTATTTCCTTGAATTTATAGGTTTTACGTCACATTTTAGGGCGACAGAATGTTAATTCCAGAATTCATATTTAGGGTTCAGACCATGTTTAGCCTAAGTTTTTCTTATGCTATATTAGTCAAATCTATGTCAAACTTTAGGCACATATTTAGCACTCAAATAATTGTTAGAAAACCTATTTTTATCGCATAGGATACGTCCTAGAATAAACGTACTTGACATATAGGTTATACTTGTAGGTTCATACTAGAGTCAAACTTTTCACCCATAGGCGGTAAGTCACACCTTTACGATTGTATAATTATTAGTTTGGGACTTGTAGATAACCTTAGAGAGTGTTAGAATGATTGTCTAGTAGGTTGGTAAGCTATAGGGATGCCAGCACAAAGGGTATTTCTGTCAATTAATAAGTCATAGTAATAATTAATCATTAGTCTAAACTAGTTCAAGGCGAAGCCTTAATTTTCATAACCTAATTTATGTGTGTGACTCTTGATTGGTTGGTTTGGGTTATGGAAGATTCTTGGTGACTATAGCAACTGTAGTTCATTCCTAGACTTGGATACAACTTTGTAAACTTGCAGTCGCAGCACGGAATGGACAGAACTCTAGGCAAGTATACCTTGCCAATATGTACAATTTATTTATTTATGCTTGTACTTTACATGTCAGTTTCTATACTATGTTGACTTGTCTGTCCTCTTGTACTTATTTTCATGTACCACTTGTATATTTCATCGTAGTGAGTATGAGTTTGACTTGACCTGACTTGATTCGATTGGGTCACTTGACTCGACTTGACTTGGCCCTTGTTCGATACTAGGATTGGCTATTTGACCACTCTCGAATCGGGAGTATCACATAGGTGCTACGATAGAGATTTAGTATAGATAGGGAGCTCCACACAGGACTACTCTCTATAGGACCGTAGGTACTACACAGGGCTGCAGTCATATAATTCCTTTATTAGCCACTCTTAGCATCACAGTACTATGACATGTCATTATCTGTAGTTACATTGTTTATGTTGTTGTTTCATAAAGTTTTGTTTCTATCTATTTCATGCATGTCACATAAACTATACAGTAGGCTTGTATATTATGTATCTTGCTACATTCCTCTGAGGACCTGGTCTCCTTCTAGGTTATTGTTGAGATCTGTCATAGGAGCGTTGGGAGTTACTTCTTCGGGATCAGGTATCGATTGGTGATGCCTTCTGATGTAGTCTTTCATAGTTATTTCTTTTCTTAGTTCCTAGTATTACAGCTAGTATTGTGGATATTATATTGGTTACTTAGATTTTTACATCATCTGGACAGTGTATACGTATTCGAGCCGGACTAGAGTTTGGTTGAATATGTAGCTGGCCATTGCCACGTGGCCTGGTCCTTCGTATTTTGGAACTGGGGCGTGACATAGTTTTTGTGTTGGCCCATGCAGGTCTCGTCTTCACAAAAGAGTGCAAAGTCATAGTGGTACCTAGGATAGTCGTACTACTGCGAGCCTGTAACCAATTAAGGAATAGGATTTGAGATTACATCCATAATTTGGATCATAGGTTTCCTAGGACTCCTCAGCATGATTGCTCTCGTGATATCCTCTTTCCTAACATGATTGCTTTTGTGTTCTTTCCATCATAAGATTAATTAAATTCTTCCTAGCCGACTTCTTGAATGATCCTCCTCGTTCCTTCTCGCTAAGTTGTGGAAAATGTCTCAAGGATTGGTCCAAGGAAAGTTTGAGAAACTATATTTATCCATGTATTACAGAATCATGAATTTTTGCAGCCAAAGAAATACTGGCGAGGCATGACTTCAGATGACGACATCCTGGATGCATATGTTTCTCGAATTTTACCTAAACTAGATCCGATGCATTTTTGTTGACTCTTCTCGTGTATTTATTAAAGAGTTAATTTGGAAACATATCATGGATTTAGCCAAAGATAAGTTCTAGAACCTGTATTATTGGCATGGCAGCTGTGCACTGTATCCATCCGTCGTACTACAGAACAAGTAAGTTATTTGCAGCCATATGCACACTGGCGTGGCAATAACTTCATGTGACATAACCATGGAGGCATATGGTTCTTGAGTTTCACCTAGACTAAACCCTATGCATCATGTTTGGATTCATACCATTCTTGGAAATATTTTGACAATCTTTCCTGTTTTGTTTGACCCTAACATTTTTTGATATTAGTATGGATTGCTTGACCTAGTCTTAGGTTCTCGTTACCTTCTATTTCATAAATGGTTAAATTAGACAGACCTTGTAGATATATTATAGAGTACAAACTAGAATATGTATTGCGTGATTGCGATGTATGTATATTCAAAAGTGGGTAATTTATTTAGTGGTTAGTTGGCTTAAGTTTCTAGGCTTGGTATAAGTGACTGTGATATGAGACTAAGTATACTAAAAGAGAGATGTGATACTAGTGCAAGAAACCTATGCTTAAAAAATAAAGAATTAGAGCGATACATTTACGGTCTTGGAGATTGAGCACATGTAAGATTTTGGATGACTAGATTACATGGACCATATATGGATAAAGTGTGTAAAAGTTGATAGCATTGTTCATTATGTGGTTTTTTTAGTAAATAAAAGGGGTATAATCTTTAAGTGCAAATTGGATATACTTGGTCGTTGAGATTTCATTATGATATTACACTCTATAATATTAAGATGAACAATATTCGAAGAGGATCACATAAAGGTTTAAATTGTAAAACAATTGTAATGTGTAGGAACTATACCAAGAAGTTATTATGCATGGTTGGACTCTATGGTTACTAAGGATTTATAGTTGAAGGCGTTATAACCAAGGTAAGGGAATGAGATAGCAACAATTACAAAGCACAGGTAAAGGATTAAAACTTTGAATTTAGGATTTGAAGGATAAGCATGTATACTGTATCTTGATGAATATTCGAGGGTGTGATGTTCAATATGGTAAATAAAATAAGCAATTGACTTGTTTAATCTGAATGAGATATAAAACTTGAGGCAAGGGGTGAGAATTCAAAATCTTGGATACTTTAAATTTCGAGGACGAATTTTTTTTAAGGTGGATAGATTGTAAGATCCACTAAAAATTTAGATAAGGAATTAAGGTTATTAGTTTATAATTAGGGCCATTAGATATTTAGTTTGAGGGTATTATTTATTATAGCTTTTAAGTACCCATTCTCGTAGCATTGAGATTACTAGCACAACACTAGTTATTTCACCCAACAAAATTAGTATTCATGACCTAGTCGAGGTCCTCTATACTTGTACTACATATGTCCCACTCAGACATGTCTCCATGTGCTTTATTTTTATAGCACAACATTTGTGTACAAAAACTGTAGTTCAAATAGACTAAAAACCAATGTCCATACCAATTAGAATTGGATACACAATTATAACCTGAATTGTCCATACCAATTAGAATTGGATACACAATTATAACCTGAATCCTCCAACCCATAGGTTGGTATGGATTTACATTGAACCTACTACATCTAAGAAACTTGTGTCATATTAAAACGGACTCCTACATGTAGAAGCATGGAAAATATGTGGTTCATGCGGATCACAACTGGCCGCATGAGTACTTTGGGCCAAATTGGTCCGCATAAAGGAGAGCCGCATGACAGATTCGGTACCCCATGTGGCCCGTCTGCAACCAAACTGATTCGAGTCGTAGAAGGAAGATATGCGGCCAAGTTGATCAGTCCTTCTGATAAAGCTGACAAACTCTGTCAAAACTGACAAAAATGACAGCTCTGACACTCTGACAAAAAGATAAGACGTGATCAAACAAAATGTCATGTCACTAAAAACAGTGTTCATGTGCTTAGACATAGTCATGCGGCCAGAAGGATTACTACCCGAGCCGCATGAACCTTATGCGGCTCAACCTATGCGGCCCTAAAGTCTCTAAGCTTCACGCGGCCAAGGGTGACTGTAACCTAAGCCGCATAAGCTTTATGCGGCAAAAATATAGAATCTATGCGGCTCAAAAGTCCTTAAGCTACATGCGGACTAAGGAAGACTGCGACCTAAGCCGCATGAGTCTTATGCGGTCCAGCATGGCCGAAAACGGAAAGACTTATACGGCTCAAAATGACTCCATCAGATTAATCCTATCCTGCGATAGGACACGTGGCAGGCTGACCCAGTCTCAACCACCCAGATTTGCTGCAATAAAATCCCAACAAATCGCCAGCTGGCGGCCAAAGAGCGGGTCTTTACGCGCTATTGTAGCCACGTGGCCACGGGCCATCTATGCGGCTCAAAAGACATATCATTATAAATAGCAGGGTGCCACACCCCTGCAAAAGGCGGGCAACCTATGAAGGCCAATTTCTTCAAGAGCTAAGACTGCGTCGGATAGTCCAAGGAGTAAGGCAGAGTAGATACACTTTACCGAGCCTCTACCGTCACCCTCCAGAATCAAAAACTAAACAATTGTACTTAGATTGTTTCCTAGGATTTTTTTCTAGGCTTTTCTTTGTACAAGCGAGTTTGTAATCAATTTCAGTATTTCTGTAATACTTGTCTTTGATATTTTAATAGAAAACACGATGGTGACTCTGCTGGGGACGTCATTCTTCTCTGATGAAAAGCTGGTGATGCAATCCGACGCGTCCAAGCTAAGCTCTACGTAGCAAATGCTTGTGGTTCGTTTTGACCAACAAGCCTTGGAAGAAATGCTCTCTGAAGGGAGCGCCCGTCTGTCACAGAAGCGAGCCAACCCAAAGAGAACCCGCAGGACGTTGAAGCATAAAACTGTTGCCCCCGACCAGGTTTTCGAAGAAGCTCCTTCTACGGCCCAAGACGGTGATCAAAGCTCTCTTGTGGCTTTGCCTCCGACCGTAGAGGATCCCACTATCCCCAAATCCAGCAAAGAAAAATACTACGATGCTGAGTTTTTGGGGGCACAAGGAAAATCCATACGGACGAAAACGAGGCAACATAAGAGAAATGGGCAGTCTGTCCATGCGGCAGCCAACTCTGGCCACTAGCAGACGACCCATGCGGCTGCAAACTCTGACTGCAGGAAGACAGCCCATACGGCAGCCAACTCTAGCCGCAAGAAGACAGCTCATGCGGCAGCCAACTCTGGCCACAGAAAGATGGCCCATGCGGCAGCCAACTCTGGCCGCAGAATGATGGCCCAAACGGCAGCCAATTCTGGCTGCAGGAAGATGGCCCATGCGGCAGCCAATCCTGGCCTCAGACAGGATGTCTCATGCGGCCCTGTCAAAAGCTCTGTGTTCGACCGTCTCTCATACGGGCCCGACTCCATACAGCCTATTGAGAATGTGGAATATTTCAATCAGGACTCTTCTTACTATGCGCCTTCAGGTGCTAAATTGAAGAAGTCTAGGACAGTGCGGGCCTAACAAGCCCAGTCAACTATCCAAGCTACTGATCGTCAGTGGCATCGTTAACTGTTATACGAGCTCCTGATGGAAAGTTGTACAGAACCACCCGTTTCTAGTCCCCCAGGGCTAACGGACAGGATGGGTCTTTAAAGTCTCCCTCCAACGATCAAGAGCAAGTACTTTTACTAGCCTCGAATCAGGGAGCAAACATGATACCTATGCACCTGTGTGCTCGGAATACCCGAGTCCACAAGTTTGATACAAAGGTAGATTAGCCTGCTATCGACTTACGTGAGGTGATTACTCACAAACGCAAGGAGAAGGAAGCAACCTTGGCATGCGATAAGCCCCTCTCGGGACGTCGTTGCACCCAAGTCATCATCAACTGCTGCTGCGACAAGTCGGCAGCACCTGAAGATCGGCAGTCCGTTTTCCAACGACTGTAGCAGCCAGCACCTGTCCGACAACAACTCAAAAAATATGTGCAAATTTCGGGAGACGAAGAGTTTCCTTTTACCTCCTGTAATTCAAATCGGAAGGTTCCTTCCGGCAAGGGGGAAAAGAAGACAGGCTCTTCCAGCCCGGCAATCTCAGCCAGCACTGCAAGGAAACTCTTATCTGGAGGATTGCCGTCGACAGCCACGGGGGGTGTCTATTTAGGCACTCAATCCAAAAAGAAGCTTCCAACACCTGGGGGTGCACCTTCGACCTCCTTGGGAGTAGATGAAGCTGGGGGTAGCAGTACCCTCAATATATGCGATAACCCGGTGTACCAAGAGCGTACACAGGGGGTAGAGATCCCCCGAAATTACGTAACAGACTTGGACGTCCCTGAGGGCGACCGCCCTCACCAAGATGATGCGGCTTCCTGCACAGGAGGTAGCACCCCTTTCGAGTCCGAAGAAGATGACATTCCGACATTCTACGATGATTTCTCTGTACAAGGGTACGACACGGAGAGCACTTCTTCTACGGTCCCTTCCATGTCTACCCACGTACGGACAGTCTTTATGGCCAACGACTATCCTGAAGGACCGACTAATCGGCAACGTCTAGAAGTACTTGAAGCCATGCTATTATCCTTGGTCAAGTCTGTAGACGAAATCAAAGCCGCCTTGCCAACTCAACCAGCAAGGACGTCCGGACAAACAAGCTTGAGACCCGCAGTCAATGCGGAATCCAACACGACCGCCCCTCCTTTGGGTGACGATCCTTTAGGAGCATCCGTTCCTTCAGCTACGGATGGAGGCAAGGAGGGAAGTCCAGGAGCTTCGAGCAATGTTCAATGCCTGAGACTCCTTTCGAGACCTCAGAATACGGCAGCCATATCCCGTTGCGTGGAAAGATGTTCCTTTTGCCCTATGCTACAAACTGTTTCATATATATTCGTATGACGGAAAGACCTCTGCTAGTCGGTACATGACTTATTTTGAGGTCACAACCGACCACTTGTCGCATAGCGATGCCATCCTCATACGATTATTCATCGAAGCATTGGAGGGGATCACGTTCGACTGGTACCGCAACCTTCCCGACAACTGCATCCATTCTTTTGACGGCTTCAAGCACATGTTCCTAAAGAGATTCTACGAAGTAGGGCATGATGTAACAATGTCGTCTCTCATTGACGTCGTTTAGGGAGAGAGGGAGCTAACAAGGAACAATATCGAGCGGTTCCGCCAAATCGCAATGAGATTGCCCCAAGGCAATCCCGAAAGCTCCTTATTTGAAATTTGCCAGAAGAAGTTACACCCCGCAATTAGCCTCTGGATGGACGACGATCAGTTCAGGGATTGGACGACCTTCATCATAAGTGCTACCAATACGGAGGCAAAATTGAAGAAGGCTCGCTAGTTAGGATTACACATCCCAGATGGAGAGGATAAGGGCAAACGTCATGGTTCTACCTCCAGCAACAACAACAGTGGCGGCACCTCCAACCGGGACAATAAAGGCAAACAGGCCATGGTCGCTGATGCGACCAAGAAGCCTGAAGAAAAATAGGCAAAAGGTCAGTGGCCTAAGGTGAATTACTCATTTGAAGATAGTCATATCAAACCTATCTTGGATATGCTCCTGCAAGGGGGTAGGATCCAGCTCCCTCCACCAAGGCACGAGCCTCGAGCGACAGAAATGGAGGACCCAAAATATTGTCACTTCTACCACTATGTCCATCATTCTACTCATGACTGCTTCCAATTAAACCGGTACATCCAGAGTCTTATCAACTCTAAAGCTCTGTCGATAGATTTCGAAGAGGTTACTGTGGCGGCAAATATGGTATCAGTTCAAATCGGTGACTTCCCTCCAACAAATACACCAGACGGGGTAATACCTGTCCCTCGGGCAATGATGGAGGTTACTAATCTTTCACCCGTCTGGGACCAGACATCTGGTTTGGTACCTCTCACCACATCGCAAGGAGAGATCATGTGGGTGCACCCGGACTTAGTGCCCGAAGTTATCCAGGCAGTATCATCTCCTACCAACGAGAAGAAGGGCAGGAAGTCTAGATCCTGCCATACAATTTCAGTCGAAACTGAGGAAGCGGCAGCCGTTGTTACCCGGTCTAGGGCACAAGTCCAATCCACACTGGACAGTTCAGTCGAAGATCCTCAGTCAGCAACGTTGCATGTCTCTGATGTTCCAAGGCCGTCTCAGCCTCCACCGGCAGATAATTCCAAGCCAAAGGAAACCCGCTTCGACAGGCCACTCCGTAACGATGCACCTCACAGGCTAGAGAGACCTTACAACTTTGACATATTAGCACAATTGGCTAATACACCAGCAAAGTTGGCGTTATACGAGCTCCTAAGGCTCTCTAAAGATCTTCGTGTCGCATTGAGCGAAGCACTCCAAAATGTTGACGCCTACTCAGCCCAGGTCAAGCCTCCAGTAGAAGACCCGTCAGCGAATCTACAGGGCAGCAATTGCGCAGATGCAATGCCCAATATCATATTTACCCCACAGGATATGTTGATCAACTCTAACTTGTATGATCGCCCCTTGTACTACACTGGATACATAGGCGACATCAAGGTGGATCGGATGCATATCGACCCTGGCTCGTAGATAAGCATCACCCCGAAAAGCTTGCTCCAACTTCTGGGCAGCCCTATGCACCAGCTAGCAGCGACCAATACTGCCATTAGCGGTTTCAACTCGGGCAGGAGCTATCCCCTTGGGAAGACCCGCTTGAAATGTCAGATTGGTGACCTGAAGACGGAGGTTACCTACTACGTCATAGGCGCAGATACTTCCTACAATATCCTCCTGGGGCGTCCATGGATACATGACTACATGATTGTGCCATCTACAATCTACCAGTGCTTCAAGTATGTCAGTAAACACGGCTTCATGAAGACAGAATTCACCGATATCGATCCCTTCAAAGGAGTCGAGTATTATTACTTCGGAGGCTTGCCTATATGAAGAATCCAAGAAGTACACGACTGACGAACTCGAAGCCATAACAGGGTCAGAGAAATCTTTGAAAATCTATCTCTAGGCCCGTAAACCGGGCAAAGCAGCACCCCTTGTCGCAACTTTGCATAAAGCGGTGCCCGGTTCTCCTGCCTCACTTGCACAGTTCAAACCAATGGTCATCCGGCTCCCGAGATCCAGCTAGGAGCCAAAATTCATCATAGGGCCGATGGTGATCCGATTGCCGAAATCCACTCAAAGGCAATCGGAAGGCACGAAGTCCTCTACCGAGCCGTTGGTTATCCGTCTTCCCAAATTGAGCCGACAATCAAATGTTGACCTGAGGCCCTTAGGCAAGCCAGTACCACTAGCAGAACCCTTGGTGGTCGAGCTGCCTAAGACAGCATCTCGACCTCTGGGCTCGCAGGGGGTAGTCGAAGAGGACGTAGAACTGGCCAAGTACCTAGTTGTATAGGTGGATAGCCCCTCTCCCGATGATATAATCCTTGTGGACAAAATTCCTTATTTCATCAATAAGAGGTTGTCGTTGGACTATCCTGAGTGTGATAAGCTTAATCTGATGTATGTTGCACGGGACTGTCTAGACGTTAACATGCACACACAGGTGACAATCGTCCATACCGTAAATCGACTTGCTCCTATTAAAGGCGCTTACTTCCTAGTCCCAGGCAGAAGAGAATGGGGTCACACGATCATCTTTGGCCGAAAAAAAGGTCCTCAATCTTTTACGCCACAAGAGTTCGATCTTGAACCCGACGCTGGAAGATTACCGCTCTACCTGTATAGTCCTCAAGCCAAGTACTTCATGCAAAAGTAGGGGTACGACATGGAGGCTACCCCGGGTTTGAATTACGGCAACGGTCGGCGATTGCCTCTACAGCTGTCAGCACCGGCTGGGAAATCTCAGGATTATTATCATAAATCCAGACACGGCCTCGGGTATGTTATACCAGCAACAACGTTCGAGAGTTCCGATGAAGAATGCGAGTGGCACTCTCATTCGTCTGAGTCACCCACTTATGACTTCGATGGCAGCAATGGAGATATATTCAGGCAGACGTTATCTGTCAACATGACATCTGCTGATATTGAAGAGGAAGACGAATATCTACTCGAACCGCTTGAGTTGGAGCCATGGGTCCAATAATGGATGCATAATAGGAGAAGTGCTTTGAACTATGAGACCCTTCCACTGAAGACGAGGTCATGCAAGTTGACCTTGGTGATGAATCCTCCACGAAGCCAATCTTCATTAGTAAAAGCCTGACAAACGATAAGCAAGAGTCGATGTTGTAACTCGTCAGAGAATACATCAACGTCTTCGTATGGAGCTATAAAGACATGCCAGGGCTAAATCCTGAGATCGTACTTCATAAGCTAAACATTTATCCGGACGCAAAACCAGTCAAACAACAGCAGCGCCGGTTTCGTCCAGACATCATGAACTCCATTGAAGCAGAAGTAAACAAGCTTATAGCTAGCGGTTTCATCCGTGAAGAGCAGCACCCAGACTGGGTAGCCAATATAGTACCAGTCATCAAGAAAAATGAAAAGATCCGAATTTGCATCAACTTTCGCAATTTGAATGCGGCATGCCCTAAGGATGAATTCCCTCTTCCGATTACCGACATAATGATCGATAATACATGTAGCTTCGAGAACATGTCCTTTATGGATGGCTTTCAGGATACAATCAAATCAAAATGTCTTATGATGATGAGAAGCATACGTCATTTCGAACACCGATCAACGTGTATTGTTATACGGTCATGCCCTTCGGTCTGAAGAACGCCGGTGCTACATATCAACGTGCTATGAGCGTCATCTTCAGATATCACTTGTGCAAGACGGTGGAGTATTACGTTGACGATATTGTCGTCAAAAGCCGCTCCAAAAATAATCACTTACATGATTTGAGAACAGTGTTCGACCTCATGCGAGCGCACAATCTGAAGATGAATCCCACGAAGTCTTTCCTGTGCGTGTCCAACGGGAAGTTCTTGGGCTTTGTCATTACTTCCTAGGGCATTCACATAGACCCCGATAAAACATAAGCAATCCTGGAGATGAGTCCACCGAGGAATCTTCGTGAACTTCGCGGCCTTCAGGGAAGACTAGCCTATATCAGGAGGTTCATATCTAACCTCTCAGGGCGATGTCAACCCTTCACTCAACACATAAAGAAATGTGTCTTTTTCGTATGGAACGAGGAATGTCAGCGTGCCTTTGATGACATTAAGGAATACCTGACGAATCTGCCAGTTCTGGTAGCCCTGGTCGCCGGAAAAGCTCTTCCTGCTCTATGTACGGGCGATGGAACACTCCCTCGGTGCTTTGCTAGCACAGAATAATGACGCAGGACATGAACAAGCTATTTAATATCTCAGCCGGATGATGGTAGGACCGAAACATAGGTACACCACCGTAGAGAAGGAGTGCCTTGCCCTAGTGTTCGCCATTCATAAAACACGACACTATGTGACAGGACAGACCATCCATGTTGTCTCACGAGTTAATCCTCTTAGGGTTCTCATGACCAAGCCAGGCGTACTCAGTTCTCGTCTAGCCACCTAGGCGATACTGTTATCCCCCTACGATATAGTTTTTGTTCCGCAGAAGGCTGTCAAAGGTCAAGCCCTGGCTGACTTCTTAGCAGCCCATCCAGGCTCAAAAATAGCCAAAATTTATGAAAAAATCCTCGACGAAGTCGTCGCCTCAAACATGACTTCACATGATGCCATTTGGCGAATGTTCTTTGACGGTGCTTCAAGAACGGGGCCACAAAGTGATATCGTCGCTGGAGTCGGGATAGTATTAATTTTTTCCTCTGGATTGGTGGTCAATCGGGCATATTCTCTCACAGAACCCTGTTTAAACAACGTATCCGAATATAACGCTCTAGTCATCGGACTCCAACTCGCAAAAGAGGTAGAGGTCAACTACCTGGAAGCGTATGGCGAATCGCAGCTGATTGTTAATCAGATCCGAGGCTCATACGAGGTTCACAACGAGGACCTAATTCCCTACCATCAGATAACAATTGCCATCATTGCAACCTTAGAGGGGTTCTTTATAGGGCATGTTCCTAGGCTCCAAAATATTGAAGCCGATGCCCTAGCAGGCCTCGCCGCTTCTTTTGCAGTTCTAAATTATGCTTATCATCTAGTCGACGTGATAGGCCATGAGCTGGTCTGTCCCAAGAACAATGTTCAGCTGGGTACGAGTTACTCCGTCCAGATAACCAACGACATACAAGACTGGAGACGCCCGCTCATAAACTTTGCAGTCTACGAAATTCTGCCAGAGAATGTGAAGGAAGCAACTTCAATCAGAAGGCGCACTCTCAGATTCTTCTATGATACAGAGACGAAAATGTTATATCGACGATCCTATGATGGGCTACAGTTAAGATGCCTGTCAAATACAGAAGCCAAAGAAGCCTTACGCGAGGCTCACGATGGTGCTTGCGGGGCTCACCAACCTGGCCCGAAATTGTAAGATCGTCTTCGCCGGATGGGTTATTACTGGCCCACAATGGTAGCAGATGCAGTTGATTATGCAAAGAAGTGTAAGGCTTGCCAGATCCACGCAGATTTCATATATCTGGCATCTGAATTCTTGCACCCAACAGTAGCCTCTTAACCATTTGAAGCAAAGTGAATGGACAGTATTGGGCCAATCACCCCACCGTCGTCTAGGGGGCATCGGTTCATACTTGCAATCACCGATTACTTCTCCAAATGGACGGAAGCTGTGCCGTTTGCAAAGGTAAAGATATCAAACGTGATTAGTTTCATAAAACATTACGTCATCTACCGTTTTGGACTGCCCCGGAGGATTATTCACGACAATGGTCAGCAGTTCGCAAGCCACGCTTTCTATCGATTTTGTGACAAGAATCGGATTCAGAACATGGCCTCGATGGTGTATAACCCATCGGCTAATGGTCTGGCTGAAGCCTTCAACAAAACCATAATCAAGCTCCTCAAAAAGTTCGTGACTTCAAACAAACGTGACTGGAATAAAAAGCTTGGCGAGTGCTTATGGGCGTATCGCACTATGATTCGAACGGCTACAGAAAATATACCGTTCTTCTTGGTTTACAGGAGCGAGGCAGTTCTTCCATTGGAGACTCAGATCCCCTCGCTTCGTGTGGCCCTTACTTACCGATTGACGTCGGATGACAACCACCGCCGACGACTACAAGAACTAGAAGCCTTAGACGAGAAGCGTTTACAAGCTCAACAAAGCATAGAGCTCTACCAAGCGCGCATCTCTCGGGCTTTCAACAAGAAAGTCAAACAGAGAATATTTCAAGTCGGTGAACTCGTCTTGGCGTTCGCAGACCAATGGTCATGACTCACAAGACCCCCGGCAAATTCCAGCTTAAATGGGAGGGTCCGTTCATCATCGAGACTGTATTCTCCAATGACACATGCCTCCTCGTAAAGCAGAATGGGGACTTGCACATGATGCCCATAAACGACAAGTTCCTACAAAAATACTATATTTAAAAACATCCTATACTACCTAGAGTGTCGAGTTATGTACATCAGGTATGTCACGACTCGCTACCCAAACTGTTGGGCCGGGCCGAGTCATGTCCAGCCTACGTTTGGGATAAAACGTAGTAAGCTGTTCTAGAGATAATAAGATAAGACTAAATATGCTAACAGTTCTATAAGTGAATAAAAGTCATAAATGCTCCAAACACAAAAGTCGACTCATATAGTAAAATATCCAAAGTACAAGTCTGAAATGTAAAACTGGATACATGTCCAGTTATAAAATACGTAGTCTAATACATGACTACACAAAGTATCCCAAGTGACTACGCAAACTAGACGAGTTTTCCCACAGGAACATCCTCGTAAAGTAAAGCCGGGTCCTTGGCAGTATCTCCATAATATGAGTCGTAGAGTAACTCCTCCTCAGTAAGGACACCTACAACGTTATCCTATCAGGACGGGAGCAAGTACTGATTCTAGCAAACTAGCATATGAAACATAAAAATGAACATAGAGGAATAACTGGAAATATGGCATCAAATAATCTATCATGGCAAGGACACATATGTCATAGAGACAGATGTATATGTAATATTTAAAACTGTAGCAGGTACGTGATCGTCAATAGGTGTAAAATGTACTGTGGTACAAGTATATAAAATGTATTTCGGTATAAGTAAAACAAGCGATAGATGTACATACGTACAAATACAGCTGGTGTGCCTACGACAAGGTATACATATAAAATGTCAACCTTGCTCGGTACGTACGTACGAATAAGGGGGCATGATCACGTACGCTACTAACAGTTTCCCCATAACCCAGGTTCTAATCATGTGAGAGATACATAAAGACTGTTCTAAGCATGGTAGTAACTGAAAGTACAACATGTGAATATCTAACTTGCTACCCCAAGGATCAGCATTTAACATGGTTGGATTTGCAGTTCATTTATGTAACAGTATGTAAAGTTTGTAGAAAGTACTTGCCTCTAGCAAAGCAAGCTGCGATAAAAGTGCTATAGATGTCTGGTAACTCGTCACTGCAGAAATAAATACATAAACTTAGTTTTTACACTAAACTAAAACACTAAGACACTAATTTGTGAAACACGACTTGTGACTGGGCACCTAGCCAAAATGATAACTTTAGTATAGGAGACCAATGTGGGGTGACACACTACTATAACTACTTTCTAGGGTCTTTACACTAGTGAGGGGTGAGGTTCAATACGGCTAAAACTCAAAATAGCACAAAAAGTTGCAAGTCGTAATTATTCAATAAATAAATCAAATGAACATTGTGTTCCAACAATTTTTGAGATAGACAAAAAGCTTAATTTCACATGAAATAAAGTACCAAAATAATCCTTGTTAATTATAGAAATTTATTATAATTTTTTTGGAATTTATTAACCAGTACAAGTATTTTATAAAAATCAGTTTCCCTAAGTACACAGAAAATGATTTTGGTTTCATATGCCAAAATAGTGGCTAAACTGTAAGTTAAATACTATAAAAATTATACTAAATTAGCTAAAATAACTTAGTATCTAAATACTATTTTTCCAAATTTTAAAAGCAATTAAAGTATTTTTAGAAATTCAAAAATAGCATGGCACACAATCTAAAATTAAATAATTAATTATCTGCGTATTTTGTCCATGTACATAGTTGGAACCAAAGTTCAAATACAGGACCCAAGGCCATGAATCAAGTCCAATATGACTTGTACAGGTCTTGAATATGTGAAAACACATTTGGGCCCAAAAACCCATGCTAGGCTTGGACACCAAATGGTTGCAGTAATAAAATACAGGAATTTAAATAATAATGATATTTTTAAAGTGGTAAAAATATACAAGTCATAGTTTAAACAATAAAAACGACTTGAAAATTTATGCACAATGATATTTTATACAAAATAGAATTTTGAAATATATATATATAAAATGTACAACTACAATATTTATATATATACATATAAATATATAGATATTTATATGTATACATAGTGGATATATATATATATATATATATATATATATATATATATATATATATATATATATATATATATATATTTATATATATATATATATATATATATATATATATATATATATATATATATATATATATATATATATATTATATATATATATATATATATATATATATATATAATATATATATATATATATATATATATATATATATTATATATATATATATATATATATATATATATATATATATATATATAAATATATATACATGTATATATATAAGAAATACTTACTATAAAATATATATATATATATATATATACAAATATTGTATACATATATATAATAGTATGTATATAATAATATATATACATGAACACATATACATATATACATATATATACATAAATACATATATATATATATATATATATATATATATATATATATATATATATATATATATAAATATATAGATATATATATATATATATATATACATATATAATAAAAAAAAATATACACATATATAATAAAATAGAGTACTAAATATAAAATATACATATATATATACAAATACAGTATATATATACACATAAAACAGTATATGTAATAATATATATATATATATATATATATATATATATATATATATATATATATATATACATATACATATACATATACACACACACACACACACACACACACACACACATATATATATATATATATATATATATATATATATATATATATATATATATATAATAAAACAAAAAAACAAATATATACTGTAAGGGTGAAGACTTAGAGCCTCGAGCGGACCCTCCCATTTAGAAAAACAGACAGAGGGCTCGAACTCGGCCCTCTGTTCTGGAAGGGTGAAGACTTAGAGCCCCACCCGCTGGCTAGTGGGCCTGAGCGGGCTTGCTGTCAGGGTGGGGCTCGGGTTAATAATAAAGAGTTTAATTAATTATTAGTTTTTAACCCGCTAAAGAAACAAACCCGACCCGTTATACTATACCGTGTCCTGACAGTTAGGAACACGGCTTATGAAACACGACACAGTGTCTTGTGTCTATACTCAGCACGACATGCACGAATTGATTCGGCCGTGTCCAAGCTTACCAATAGATTGCACGTGTCCTGACGAGTCATCTACGTGAATTCGAGACACAAATACGACACAGAGACAGTACTGATACGTACGTGTCCGAAGTTGGGTTGCTATCGGGGTGGCGACTGGGCGGAGGAGGCATCGTGGTTAGGGCGCTCGGGTGGCGCTGCAGTCGACTCGACGAGGCGAATCGAATGGTGGTGGTGGCGACCGACGACAATGGTCGTTGAGGCGGTGCTAGGGTACGCCGGAGTTAGGTTTAGGACCTAAGGTTTTCGCCGGAGAAGAAGAACTATGGTGGTCGTGGTGGTGGATAGGGTTAGGGTTTGGTCTGGAGTCGAAGGGGGGTATTTATAGGTAGTTTGAGGCGGTGGCCGGCCAGAAAAAGCGGGAAATATCTGTCGGGTCGTCGGAGCCAGGTGGCCGGTCGGTCGTGGGGGTGACGACTGTTTTATAGAATAGTCCCTAGATGTTTAGGTTTTGCAACTTGGCCCTAACAGTAGCTATATGCAAATGAAATTTGCATGAAACAAATAGGAAATTGCAAACCGATATTTTAACAATCTAATTAATTGCAAGACTTAATTAAAACATGTTAGAAAATGACAAATTGGTATTTTTGTATTTAAAACTTATTTAAAAACCATTTAAAAATTCTAGAAAAAATTCCTAAAAATCATAATACTTATTTTAAGGCTAAAAATGACATTAACGACTAATTGACACTAATTAAATAATTTTTGAAAAACAGGGGCTCACAAGTCTTTCCTCCTTGAAAAATTTCGTCCTCGAAATTCATAAAGATTGAAGACCCTACAATATTCTAGCATAGCAAGCAATGCAACAAATGACTAAGGCTATGATCAAAACTAACCTCTAAGGTATCAAGCAGGAACGGATGGTTCCCTCGCAGCAGTTGGATCGAACAAGTAAGGGTATCTCTCCCTCATGTCCGACTCCCTCTCCCAAGTGAATTCACCCGGAGAGTGACGGCTCCAAGCTACTCGTACTAAGGGTATAACCTTGTTCCTCAGCCTCTTCTCTCTTCTGTCTAATATCTCTACTTGCTGCCCAGAAATTGTAAGGCTCGGTCCGACCTCCAACTCTGAATGATCTAGCACATGGCTGGGGTCTGGAACATATCTCCTCAGCTGAGATACGTGAGACATCGTGAACTCCTACTAGGTTGGGCAGAAGTGCAACCCTGTAAGCTACCTCTCCAATCCTGCCAAGTATCTCGAATAGCCCGATGTATCTGGGGCTCAGCTTCCCTCCTTGTCTGAACCGGATCGTCCCTCTAGTAGGTGATATCTTCACTAGCACCATATTACCGTCTGCGAACTCCATCGGTCTGCGACTAGCATCAGCCCAGTGTTTCTGCCTGTCCTGGGCTACTCTGAGCCTGTCTCTGATCATCCCGACTTTCTCTGCTGCATCCGTGATTATCTCTGGCCCAAGCATAACTCTATCTCCAACATTATCCCAAAAGAGTGGTGTGCGGCATCGTCGTCTATATAGCGCCTCGAAAGGAGATATACCGATACTGGCTTGGTAGCTGTTGTTGTATGAAAACTCTACCAAGTGCAGATGGCTCTCCCATGATCCTCCAAAGTCCAGTACGCAGGTCCTCAGCATATCCTCCAGTGTCTGTATCGTCCTCTCGGACTGCCCATCTATCTGCGGGTGGTACGCCATACTGAACTTGAGCCTACTGCCCAACTCCTCCTGCAAGCTCCTCCAGTAGTGCGATGTGAATCTGCTGTCTCTGTCCGACACGATGCTCACTGGCACTCCGTGTAGGCGAACTATCTGCTACATGTATAGCTCTGCCAACTTCTCGGTAGAAAGCCCTACCTTGAAGGGTATGAAGTGCACACACTTCGTCAGCCTGTCCACGATGACCCAAATGGCATCCTTCCCTCCTTGGGAACGAGGAAGCCCTGAGACGAAGTCCATCGTAATATGTTTCCACTTCCACTCGGGAATGGGTAACGGCTACAACAAACCAGCTGGCCTCTGGCGCTCCGCCTTGACCTGCTGGCAAACTAGGCATCTCGAGATGAAACGTGATACATCCCTCTTCATCCCGTGCCACCAAAGATGTTCCCGTAAGTCACGGTACATCTTGTTAGCACCAAGGTGAATAGAATATCTCGATCGGTGTGCCTCCTGCAAGACTGCCTCTACTAGCTCTCCCTTCGGCACGCACAGTCGGCTGCCATGCCTCAAGGATCCATCCTCTGCTATATTAAAGTCATCCAGCAATCCAGCTAAAGCCTGGGCTCGAAGTCTGCGAAGGCTCTCATCTGTAGACTGTGCCTCCTGGATCTGCTCCATCAAACCTGACTGAATGTCAAGCGTCATCATCTGTATCACTGATCCTGGCCGAACTAGCTCGATACCGAGCTTCTCTAGGTCTTCCCGCAAATGTCGATCTATCATCAGATACCATGCCATCGGATGCCTGCTCAGCGCATCCGCCACCACATTTGCCTTTCCGGGGTGATACTGTAAATCGATGTCGAAGTCTTTCATCAACTCCAACCATCGTCTTTGCCTCATGTTCAGCTCTTTCTGCGTGAACACATACTTCAAGCTTTTATGGTCAGTAAAGATTTCCACACGCTCTCCGTATAAGTAATGTTTCCATAACTTGAGTGCAAAGATCACCGCAGCTAACTCTAGGTCATGGGTAGGATAATTTCGCTCATGAGTCCGTAATTGCCTAGATGCATAAGCGATTACTTTCCCATGCTGCTGTAGGACACATCCTAGCCCCTTCCCAGAAGTATCGTTGTATATGGTGAAACCTCCAGAACCTTGTAATGCCTGTTGTCCGTATTACGTATTTTTAGAATACGTGTACGTATTTTATTCTGTATTGCATGATTTCTTGTTTAGCTTGCATCTTGGCTTGGTTATTTCTTGGCTTGGTTCGGTTTTCTTTGGTCTATCATGAACCATGGATGAAACCCCCTACCTACCACCACCTTTGATATTTATTGCCATTTCTTCTTTCTCTCTCTTCATTACTCATCTTCTTCTTCCTCATTTACTTCTTACCTACCAGAGAGAGAAGAGAGAGGTCTAGGCAAGTGCAACTTGCTTCATGGAGGAACTCCAATTTTATTGCTTCATTCTCTTCCTTACAGCATTTTGACTAGCTTTAGAACTTGGCATTTTCACTTTCCATGGCTAGATTCTTGTAGATCTATATTTACTTTATTTTTGGATTTTTGGGTTTTGATCTACTTAATCTTGTTATTTCCTAGTTTTGATGGTTCCATGTTGTAGAGAATCTCGTTCTACCCCATTTTGACCTATGGAAGTTCGGATTTGGGCTCCGGATGATAGAGTTATACAGCTTGGAAGCCATGGCTTATGGTGTACTTCTTCTCGAAAATTTGGAGAAGAAGCACAGTTCCGAGCCGTATGATAGCACTTGACCGCATGAATATTCATGCGGCAAGTCAGCTTCGAAACCGTATACACTATCAATTGGACTTGACCGCATGACAAGTTCATGCGGCAAGTATTTAGTTCGGCCGCATGGGGCCCTTCTTCCCGAACCGCATATGCACCCTTGCTCCCAGTCGCATAGGCATTGCTCCCCGCTGCCGCATGGGACTTCACCCATCCCGAGCCGCATGAACTCCAATACTCGCGAGCCGCATAGACCGCAGTCTCCCGAGCCGCATGAACTCCAATACTCGCGAGCCGCATAGACCGCAGTCTCGCGAGCCGCATAGACCGCAGTCTCCCGAGCCGCATGAACTCCAATACTCGCGAGCCGCATAGACCGCAGTCTCACGAGCCGCATAGACCGCAGTCTCTCGAGCCGCATGAACTCCAATACTCGCGAGCCGTATAGACCGCAGTCTCGCGAGCCGCAAAGACCGCAGTCTCTCGCTGCCGCATGAGGACCCGAGTCCTCTCAGCCGCATGACTGACTGATCCCGAGCCGCATAGATCCTGGTTCTCTTCCAGCCGCATGTGATCATTCCTGGCCGCATAGGCCTTAGCCGCATGGCTCTTCTATAGCCCTGAATATTGATATTTTATTAGATATTTTACGTCTATTTTATATCCTTACGCCTTTTGTCATGAACTTGATAATCATGGATTTGTTTAATATGTTTGGAAATGATACCTGAGCATGAAACGATAGTGACCCGTAGTGGTGCACTCTTGACAAGAAAACCTGACATGACCTGATAGTGGCCCGTCGTGGCGCACTCCTGACAAGAACACTTGACATAATAAACCTGACATGATATATCTGATAAGCTGTTGCGACGGCTACCTGACATGACATGACCTGTATAATAACATGGACACCGTGGGCGATTGTACTTGTACAAATAAACCAGTCCTGTCTTGCATCATATCTATGGAGGGAGCTCCTGAGTACCACGGTCAGGAGTACCTATTGAAATGGACTAAGGTTAATAACTAGATTAACACATTAGTCATGAAGAGATTTCCCAGCTACAGGCAATCCTGTTAGCTGGGCGCGCCTGGGATCTGTAGCCTGCCGTCGAGTAGGGCACATTTCCAGCACACTGTCATGTGTTGCACCTTTCAAGCTACTTAAGGGTACATGCGTTTCCTGGACGGTGTACCCATCTGAATTCAACCCCTATTTTCGACCTGGGTAACCTGGATGGACTGCAGGGCTTGTGGCTGTGGAAGATTCTCACTGCATCTTGTTAGTAATTAGGCTTGTGACAACCCTAGTTAGTTAAAGTATCAAGCCGTAGTTCTTGCTTGGCCGTGAAGTGATTGGATGGAGTCTAGCCTTGTCCTGATCCTGTTCCAAACTACTGCATGACCAGAATGCTTGTATTTATTTTACCGATAAATGGTAAGAATTCCAAGTTCTGTTCAGACGAAGGGTTACAACCCCGGTCCTTGTTTGGTTTACGGGTTGTAACCTGGTTATCTGAATAGTTCCATGGTTATCTCGTCGTATATCATCCTGATATATTTTCTTTATTTCCAGTTCTTACTTTTATTTATACTCTTGTGCTGATTGCTGGTTTTAGTTTCTAAGTGAAGCTTCCTTTGTGGCACTTGCTCTTTCTGGGGTCTGATCCAGCTGGTTTTGTATGGCCAGATTTCGGAGCAGCTCCAGAGGATCTACCGACCTTCCAGCCAGATGGTGGCCACTAGACGGAACCCTGGCAACGAGTGGGTTTATTTTTGATCTCCCACTTTATTGTAAAAATATTCTTTGAGGCGTTTAGCCGACGAGCACCTGTTTAGCTCGATTGCACTTTACTTACTGTCTGCCTACGGGCTGTAATATGATTGACAGATCCTAGGGTTGATCATGTATGACTAAACTCTTGTTAGTCCTCACATTTTGTAACGACTAGCTTCATGATCAGCTGAATATGTAATATTTGGGACGCCTTATTATTGTATATTTAATGATCATACATCTTGTAACATTTACTTACTTGCTTGTGATTGAGACACTAGGCTTGTTCATGACCATAGGAGACTGTTGGCTTGTAGTAAACCCTCATGTATCTAGACAGCCGTGACCGTTTAGCGAGATGGAATCCATTTCAATATACGTAGCTGGCTATGTCTGCCCCCGCTCTCCAGTATTCTGGTTCTGGGGCGTGACATGGTTTAAGTGGTGGCCCATGCAGGTCTTGTAAATCAAGATATGTGAGGGTTTACCGAATAGATGTCTCAATCAGTATTCAGTCCTTGATCTCTGCTCGTATCTTCTGAATCCCTGGATTCTTGTCCTGATCATATGCTTGTATCGTTGATCTGTCCTGGTCCTTCCTTATTGTTCCCTATGTCGTCTTCTTCAGCGGCATTGTTCGTGGTCCTACCGATCAGCAAGGTGGAGCACCTCCCGCGGACCTAGCAGCAACCTGGGGATCAAGCCCAGCATTCCGGAGTAGCCTCCAGAGTCGTACCTTCTGATGGAGAGCCACCAGTCCAGCCAGTCCAGCCTGCCGAGCCTGATGATGGCACATTAGTAGGACTCGTTAGGACCTTGATAGCTTCTTAAGATCGTCGTGGAGATGCCTTGCAACAGACAGTGGCGGATGCTTTGACCCGAGGTGGTCATCAGGGTACAGCAGCGACCAACAGCTTCAAGCGCCTGAACCCTCCATTCTTTGACGGTAGTGAAGATGCTATCACAGCAGATGCATGGCTTCAGGATACTGAAGTGATTCTCGACGCAGCCAAGACTCCAGAGAACTGAGAAGGTGGCCGTTGTGCGCCTGCAGTTGTTAGATCTTGCCCGCAGCTGGTGGGCAGCGCAGGCCGTTGGATTAGCAACACCCTATTGCTTGGGCAGTATTCAGAGAGAGATTCCAGACCAAGTATTTCGATGTACCGTGGCTCGGTATGATCTACAGACCAGGTTCACCAATCTGAAGCAAGGAGGCAGGACGGTCGATGGATATACGGCCGAGTTTTTCGAGACTCAGTCGGTTTGCTCCCACCTTAGTGGCAACCGAGTATGATAGAGCCCAGCGATTCCAACAGGGGCTTACCTGGAGATTTTGTTGGCAGTTGAACAGTTTGAGCATCAGACTTTTGATACAGTCTTGAGAGCAGCCCGGAGGCATGAGTATACCTCCCAGAGGATTGTGGATAGGACCGGAGGTCGGAAGAGATCTCACGGCCAGATGAATCAGTCTTCAGCACCAGCCCCGGCAGCCAGGGCCTTGACTATTGGAGCTCCGAGGCGAGTGACCTCAGTAACGTCGGTTCAGCATTCCACCCGACGTACCCTCAGCAGCAGCAGAAGCAGAAGCAGTCTTCCGCAGTGGGATAGTTCTCATTGTGGAAAGCCAGGCCATGTAGTGGCAGAGTGTCGTAGGGCACAAGGATTGTGTCTGGTTTGTGGAGCACCAGACCATAGGGTTGGATCCTGCCCGAACAGGGGTGGTTCATCATCGTCCAACCTTTCTAGCTCTTCGGTGAGAGGACCAGCACCGGTCCAGTAGCAGCAGCATCAGTACCCATTGTCGAGGCCCTTGCCGCCTCAGTCCCAGATGTTCCAGCAGCAGAATCCCCAGCAGCATGCACAAGCCCAAGCCTGGAGTCAGAGCAGGCAGCGAGGATTCCAGCAGAGGGGACCAGCACCCCGAGGGCACGGTCAGGCTATGGTGATGACCGCAGAGGAAGGATTGGCACCAGGTGAGGTAGTGGCAGGTACTATTCTCGTCAACTCATTTTCAGCATTCAGCTTTATTTGATTCTGGTGCATCGCATTCTTTTATGTCTGCACGATTCGCGACACGGATAGGATTGGAGCCTGAGTCATTATCAGTAAGGCTCAATATACTTACTGGTAACGGACTTGTGGAAGTAGATAGAGTGTTTTCCTCGTGTCGGATCGTAGTTAGCGGTAGAGAATTCTCCGCTAGATTGATAGAGTTCCCGATGGCCGATTATGATGTGGTCTTAGGGATGGATTGGTTGAGGAACCAGTATGCTAGAATAGACTGCCATATTGGTAGGATTGTTTTTAGCATTCCAGGCGAGCCGAAGTTTTTCTTTTCCAGAGGAGCAGTTGAACCTTCTCCTCCAGTATTGCGGATGGCAGTAGCAGCAGTGCAGTTGCCCAGGATAGTCGAGGAGTTTCCAGATGTTTTCCCAGAAGAGCTACCAGGTATGCCTCCAGAGCAGGAGATCGAGTTCACCATAGACTTGATTCCCGGGACAACCCCTAGTGTCAGAGAGAGTCTACAGGATGGCGCCGTCAGAATTGGAGATCTTGTATAAGATGATTGAAGAACATCGAGCCAAGGGATTTATTCGTGCTAGTGGATCGCCTTGGGGAGCCCCGATGCTTCTTATGAAAAAGAAGGATGGTACGTCCAGGTTATGTGTTGATTATCGTACCTTGAACTCAGTGATAATCAAGAACAGATACCCTTTTCGAGGATAGATGACTTGTTTGATCAACTCAAGGGGGCTTCAGTATTCTCGAAGATTGATTTGCGCTCAGGTTATCATCAGATCAGAGTCAGAGAGCAGGACATCCCGAAGACAGCTTTTAGATCGAGATATGGGCATTGGGAGTTCCTTGTTATGCCCTTTGAAGCAACCAATACGCCGGCAGTATTCATGGACCTCATGAATCGCATCTTCATGCCATACTTGGATCAGTTTGTGATTGTGTTCTTGGATGACATCCTGGTCTACAGTAAGAGTGATACGGAGCATGAGCAGCATCTCCGTGTGGTTCTTCAGATTCTCAGGGAGCACCAGTTATATGCCAAGTTTAGTAAATGCGAGTTCTGGCTTGATTGCATTTCGTACTTGGATCATATCATCACCAGAGGAGGAGTAGAAGTCGATCCCCAGAAGGATTGTGGCTATTGAGTCGTGGCCGGTACCCAGCACAGTTGCAGAAGTTACAGTTTCTTGGATTGACCGGCTATTACCGGCGATTTGTATCAGATTTTGCTCGGATATCAAGCGCCGTTGACCCAGTTGACTCGCAAGGATGCGCAGTTTGCTTGGACAGCGGAGTGTCAGAGTTCTTTTGAGCAGTTAAAGCGAGGCCTGATAACTAGCTCTTATTCTCACGCTTCCAGATGGGACCGGAGGATTCTCAGTGTACTGTAATGCTTCAAGCAGAGGTTTAGGATGTGTTCTGATGCAGCATGGGAAGGTAATAGCTTATGCGTCACGACAACTTCGTGATCATGAGAGGAATTACCCAACCCATGACTTGGAGCTGGCAGCAGTGGTGTTTGCACTTAAGTTGTGGAGGCACTACTTGTATGGGGACAGGGTAGAGATTTTCACCGATCACAAGAGCTGAAGTATGTTTTCACCCAGAAGGATCTTAACATGCGTCAGAGAAGATGGCTGGAGCTTCTTGTGGATTATGATGTCAACCTACAGTATCATCCTGGGAAGGCCAACGTCGTAGCAGATGCATTGAGCAGGAGAGAAGGAGTTTATTTCCTAACAGCGCAACCAGAGCTGTTAGCAGATCTTCAGAAGATGGGTATTGAAGTTGTTCTCCCTTCCAGTGTGGCATTGATGGCCAGTATGCAGGTTCAGTCCACTATAGTCGAGAGGATCCGAATGGTGCAGTCAGCAGATTCCAAGCTTCAGCGACTCAGAGCAGAGTGTGAGGCAGGACGAAGACCAGAGTTGTGTATTCATGAGGATGGTACTACTTCGACATGGTAAGCGTCTTTGTGTGCCCAGTAGAGAAATCAGACAGGAGATCATGGCAGAGGCGCACAGTTCTCAGTATTCCATCCATCATGGCAGTACGAAGATGTACCGAGATATCCGTCAGCACTTCTGGTGGAATGGCATGAAGCGGGAGATAGCTCGGTTTGTCTCTCGGTGTTTGGTTTGCCAACAAGTTAAAGCTGAACATCAGAGACCGGCTAGACTTCTTCAGCCTTTGTCGATTCCAGAATGGAAGTGGGAGCATGTGACCATGGATTTCGTGACTGGATTACCTAGATCCCCAGCTGGCAGAGATGCTATCTGGGTTATAGTTGATCGGCTCACGAAGGTAGCTCACTTCCTCCCGTTCAGAGTTGGTCAGTCGACGGCTCAGTTAGCAGAGATATATCTCCGGCAGATTGTCAGATTGCACGGAGTGCCAGTCAGTATCACCTCGGACCAAGATTCAAGATTTACGTCGCACTTTTGGCATAGCCTGCAGGAGAGTTTGGTAACTCGTCTCCAGTTCAGTTCAGCGTATCATCCGCAGACAGATGGTCAGTCGGAGCGTACGATCCAGACTCTTGAAGACATGTTGCGGTCTTGCACACTTGACTTCGGTGGTTCATGGGAAGATCACTTACACCTGGTAGAATTCTCGTACAACAACAGTTTCCAGGCCAGTATCCAGATGGCACCGTTCGAGGCACTATATGGTAGGAAGTGCAGATCCCCGCTAGCCTGGGATGATGTTGGAGAGAGACAGATGCTTGGTCCAGAAATGATCGCTCAGACAGTTGAAGTGGTAAGAAGGGTCAGAGATCATCTTCGAGTTGCCCAAGATCGCCAGCACCATTGGGCCGATTCTCATCGGCGCCCTCTCGAGTTTACGGTCGGTGACCATGTATTCCTAAGGATTTCGCCTAACCGTGGCGTCATTCGTTTCGGCGTGCGGGAAAGCTTAGTCCTAGGTATATAGGGCCATTTGACATTCTGGAGCGGGTAGGAGATGTGTCCTATCGTCTCGCTCTTCTGCCGTCGCTAAGCGAGGTGCATGACGTGTTCCATGTATCCCAATTACGACGGTATATCCCGGACCCGAGCCACATCCTAGATCATTCGGAAATTGGTTGTTGCTACCAACCTTTCGTATGAGGAGAGGCCCATGTCTATATTGGACCGGAGAGAGAAGATCCTCAAGAACAAGACTATCAAGTTAGTCCGGGTTGCTTGGGGTCATCACTCTTTGGGGGAGTCAACATGGGAGCGTGAGGATGATATTCGATCACGATATCCCGACTTATTTGACTCGTGAGGTATAATATCTTTCTTATGCCTCATGCCTTCGATTCTTTGCTTGCATGATTGATTGATTGTCTAGTATAGCTTGCTTGTTATTAGTATAGCTTGTCATTGCTCCTCTAGCCTCTTGATTAAATTTCGAGGACGAAATTCTTTTAAGGTGGGTAGAGTTGTAATGCCTGTTGTCCGTATTACGTATTTTTGGAATACGTATACGTATTTTATTCTGTATTGCATGATTTCTTGTTTAGCTTGCATCTTGGCTTGGTTATTTCTTGGCTTGGTTCGGTTTTCTTTGGTCTATCATGAACCATGGATGAAACCCCCTACCTACCACCACCTTTGATATTTATTGCCATTTCTTCTTTCTCTCTCTTCATTACTCATCTTCTTCTTCCTCATTTACTTCTTACCTACCAGAGAGAGAAGAGAGAGGTCTAGGCAAGTACAACTTGCTTTATGGAGGAACTCCTAATTTTATTGCTTCATTCTCTTCCTTACAGTATTTTGACTAGCTTTAGAACTTGGCATTTTTACTTTCCATGGCTAGATTCTTGTAGATCTATATTTACTTTATTTTCAGATTTTTGGGTTTTGATCTACTTAATCTTGTTATTTCTAGTTTTGATGGTTCCATGTTGTAGAGAATCTCGTTCTACCCTATTTTGACCTATGGAAGTTCGGATTTGGGCTCCGGATGATAGAGTTATGCAGCTTGGAAGCCATGGCTTATGGTGTACTTCTTCTCAGAAATTTGGAGAAGAAGCACAGTTCCGAGCCGCATGATAGCACTTGACCTGCATGAATATTCATGCGGCAAGTCAGCTTCGAAACCGCATGCACTATCAACTGGACTTGACCGCATGACAAGTTCATACGGCAAGTATTTAGTTCGGCCGCATGGGGCCCTTCTTCCCGAACCGCATATGCACCCTTGCTTCCAGCCGCATAGGCATTGCTCCCCGCTGCCGCATGGGACTTCACCCATCCCGAGCCGCATGAACTCCAATACTCGCGAGCCGTATAGACCGCAGTCTCCCGAGCCGCATGAACTCCAATACTCGCGAGCCGCATAGACCGCAGTCTCGCGAGCCGCATAGACCGCAGTCTCCCGAGCCGCATGAACTCCAATACTCGCAAGCCGCATAGACCGCAGTCTCGCGAGCCGCATAGACCGCAGTCTCCCGCTGCCGCATGAGGACCCGAGTCCTCTCAGCCGCATGACTGACTGATCCCGAGCCGCATAGATCCGGGTTCTCTTCCAGCCGCATGTGATCATTCCTGGCCGCATAGGCCTTAGCCGCATGGCTCTTCTATAGCCCTGAATATTGATATTTTATTAGATATTTTATGTCCATTTTATATCCTTACGCCTTTTGTCATGAACTTGATAATCATGGATTTGTTTAATATGTTTGGAAATGATACCTGAGCATGACACGATAGTGACCCGTAGTGGTGCACTCTTGACAAGAAAACCTGACATGACCTGATAGTGGCCCGTTGTGGCGCACTCCTGACAAGAACACTTGACATGATAAACCTGACATGATATATCTGATAAGCTGTTGCGACGGCTACCTGATATGACATGACCTGTATAATAATATGGACACCGTGGGCGATTGTGCTTGTACAAATAAACCAGTCCTGTCTTGCATCATGTCTAGGGAGGGAGCTCCTGAGTACCACGGTCAGGAGTACCTATTGAAATGAACTAAGGTTAATAACTAGATTAACACATTAGTCATGAAGAGATTTCCCAGCTACAGGCAATCCCGTTACCTGGGCGCGCCTGGGATCTGTAGCCTGCCGTCGAGTAGGGCACATTTCCAGCACACTGTCATGTGTTGCACCTTTCAAGCTACTTAAGGGTACATGCGTTTCCTGGACGGTGTACCCACCTGAATTCAACCCCTAATTTTGACCTGGGTAACCTGGATGGACTGCAGGGCATGTGGCTGTGGAAGATTCTCACTGCATCTTGTTAGTAATTAGGCTTGTGACAACCCTAGTTAGTTAAAGTATCAAGCCGTAGTTCTTGCTTGGCCGTGAAGTGATTGGATGGAGTCTAACCTGTCTAGCCTTGTCCAGATCCTGTTCCAAACTACTGCATGACCAGAATGCTTGTATTTATTTTACCGATAAATGGTAAGAATTCCAAGTTCTGTTCAGACGAAGGGTTACAATCCCGGTCCTTGTTTGGTTTACGGGTTGTAACATGGTTATCTGAATAGTTCCATGGTTATCTTGTCGTATATCATCCTGATGTATTTTTTTTATTTCCAGTTCTTACTTTTATTTATACTCTTGTGCTGATTGCTGGTTTTAGTTCCTAAGTGAAGCTTCCTTTGTGGCACTTGCTCTTTCTGGGGTCTGACCTAGCTGGTTTTGTATGGCTAGATTTCGGAGCAGCTCCAGAGGATCTACCGACCTTCCAGCCAGATGGTGGCCACTAGACGGAACCCTGGCAACGAGTGGGTTTATTTTTGATCTCCCACTTTATTGTAAAAATATTCTTTTGAGGCGTTTAGCCGACGAGCACCTGTTTACCTCGATTGCACTTTACTTACTGTCTGCCTACGGGCTGTAACATGATTGACAGATCCTAGGGTTGATCATGTATGACTAAACTCTTGCTAGTTCTCACATTTTGTAACGACTAGCTTCATGATCAGCTGAATATGTAATATTTGGAACGCCTTATTATTGTATATTTAATGATCATACATCTTGTAACATTTACTTGCTTGCTTGTGATTGAGACACTAGGCTTGTTCATGACCATAGGAGACTGTTGGCTTGTAGTAAACCCTCATGTATCTAGACAGCCGTGACCGTATAGCGAGATGGAATCCATTTCAAAATACGTAGCTGGCTATGTCTGCCCCCGCTCTCCAGTATTCTGGTTCTGGGGCGTGACAAACCTGAAGGTAATGTCAGAACTGGAGCGGTCGTCAGCCTCCTTTTCAGCTCCTCAAATGCTGCCTGGCAGTCCTCTGACCAAATGTACTCTGCGTCCTTCCGTATCAGCTTCATCATGGGTTCAGCTATCCTAGCAAAGTCCTGGACGAACTTTTTATAATAGCCTGCTAAACCCAGAAAGCTCCTGATCTCTGAAACTGACGTTGGAGCCTTCCATGTCTCAACTGCAGCAATCTTCCTGGGATCCACCGAGATTCCCTCTCCAGTAACTACATGGCCGAGAAACTCCACTCGGTCTAAAAAGAACTCGCACTTCGACAATTTGGCAAAAAACTTCTCCTGCATCAGAATCCCCAAAACTATCTGCAAGTGCTCTGCATGCTCCTCCGGCATCTTCGAGTATATCAGGATGTCGTTGATAAACACTACGACGAACTTATCCAGATACTGGTGGAATGTCGTATTCATTAAATTCATAAAGACAGCTGGCACATTTATGAGACCAAATGGCATCACCAGAAACTCGTACTGCCCGTACTTCGTGTTGAACGCCGTCTTCTGGATGTCTATTGCCCTAACCTTCACCTGGTGGTACCCGGATCTCAAATCTATCCTGGAAAACACCTTCGCCCCACTCAACTGGTCGAACAAATCATCTATCGTGGGCAGAGGATATTTGTTCTTGATGGTGATGGCATTCAAGACCCAGTAGTTAATACACAACCGGACTGTACCATCCTTCTTAGGTACAAAGAGCACTGGCGCTCCCCATGGAGAAGCATTAGATCCATTAGATCGAATAAAACCCTTTTTTAACAGGTCATCAATCTGCTCTTTCATCTCTACGGCCTCCTTGGGATTCACTCTATAGCAAGCCCGGGATACTGGTGATGAACCCGGCACTAAATATATAGTGAATTCCACATCTCTGTCAGGCAGAAGTCCTGGAAGATCCTCTGGGAATACATCCATAAACTCCCTAATGATAGGGTGTGGCGGTGCTACGTCCCCAACTGTCGCACAACAGTTCGGCTCTAGGCTGATCTCCGGCCCTGTCCTCCTGACTCTGAATGGTGATGTGCCTGGGGGACTGAACAAAATACTACCCTCATGACAATCTATAGATGCATGGGCATAGCTAAGCCAGTCCATCCCCAATATGATATCATAACCGGGGAGTGGCATCACAAAGAATCGTCCCCTGAACTCTCTCTCGGCTATAAAAATAGAACATCTATAGATAGCTCCAATAGGCATTGGTCCTCCTTCCGTCATCACTCTACTAATCTCCGCAGTAGGTGTAGCTACTAGATGGTGTTTATGCATAAACTCTAATGATAGGAAGCTATGAGATACACCAGAATCAAACAAGCATAGAGCTAGAAAAGTATGCAAATAAACATGACATGTGATGACGTCAGCTAAGTATTCTGGCTCCGAAACCTGCTCCGGCTCCGACTCGAGAGCTAGACTATAAACCTTCCCCTGGGGTCCCTTCTGCTGCTGCAGATGCTGCCCAAACCTCTATTGCTGAGTCGGAAGCGGTCCTCTAGGTCCTTTGGCTACTGGGCATTCCCGTATCATGTGGGTGGCAGACCCACAAACTAAGCACTGCTTCAACCTCTTCCTGCAGATGGAGTAATCATGTCTTGGTCTTCCGCAGAAAGAACATATAGCTCCCTTCTGCTGCTGTCGGGGTCCCGGGGCTCTAACTGGCGGGGTTTGATGATGTGGTGTAGGGGGACGGTATGTCTGCTGGTGCGATGTCGGTGCTCTCTGCTAGAAAGCCTGACGCTTGGACGGTCCCTCATGATGTACAGAAGCCGGCCTCTTGTTATACAGAAGATGCTCCTCGATGCTCCGGGCCAACTCTAGGCTCTGGTAGTAGTCAGTCGTACCGTTTGCCACTATAAGAATGTCGATGTCTGGAACTAGACCATGGCAAAATCTACGGGTCATCTCCTCTGGATCAGCAACCAGACTAGGAGCGAAACGGCTCAGGCGACTAAACTTTGTCGCATACTCGTCAACAGAACGGTTCCCCTGCTGGATGTTCTAGAATCGTAGCCCCATGGCTACTCTAGCGGTGGTCGAGAAGAATTTCTTCTTGAACTGGGTCTTGAACTAATCCCAAGTGGCCCTCCCTCTCGCAAACAACGGCTCATTTCGGAACCAGACTCCTGCCAAGTCTATCAGCAGAAATCCCGCTGCCTCGACCTGGAGGTCACCCGGCATCCTAACTCCAAGGAGCTTCCTCTCTACTGAGTCTAGCCAATCATCTGCTACTACTATACCCTCAGTCCCTGAGAACTCCTTGGGGTTCAAGCCCATGAAGTCCTTGATCGTCCCCGCTCTCTGTCGTGGCTCTACAGGTGGTAGGACCACGGTACGTTCCTCAGGACGCTCCATGCTCTGGCGGAGTAGGGTAGTCTGCTCCTGATGGGTTGTTAGGAACCCCTGGATCATAGTGAGCAGTTGGTTCCCGTCGAGGGTGACGGAAGCCTGGGTAGGTATAGTGATAGGGGGTGGTGGAAGTATCGGGTCCTGCTGGGCATGTGATGTGGAAGGTGGTGGAGGCATCTGGGTTTGTGGATCTGTGGAGTGGGGGAATCTGGTAGGTGGAGGCGGAGGTGTATCAGTCAACTGGTCAGCTGACTGGATGGGGAGTGTGCCATTCTCAGGTGTGACATACTGGGATGAACGAGTAAGCACCATCTAATTACAATAAAAATGACTTATAAGGACTCTTTAAAGTAAGCAATCATAGACATGAAAATCTATTTATAATAGCACGCATGTGATGTATTTTCTATGTTGCAATCCTAGCATTCCTCTAGGTTTTCTAAGAGTTATCCCTAATGTTGTCTAATTACCTTAAGTTCCTAATTGCAGGCATGCTTGGTACAATAACGTAACCAAACAATTTAGTCTCGACCTGCATGGGCCACCACTAAAAATATGTCACGACCCGCTTCCCAAACTGTTGGGTCGGGCTGAGTCATGTCCAGCCTGCGTTTGGGATAAAATGCAGTAAGCTGTTCTAGAGATAATAAGATAAGACTAAATGTGCTAACAGTTCTATAAGTGAATAAAAGTCATAAATGCTCCAAACACAAAAGTCGACTCATATAGTAAAATGTCCAAAGTACAAGTCTGAAATATAAAACTGGATACATGTCCAGTTATAAAATACGTAGTCTAATACATGACTATACTAAGTATCCCAAGTGACTATGCAAACTAGGTGAGTTTCCCCGCAGAAACATCCTCGTAAAGCAAAGCCGGGTCCTCGGCAGTATCTCCATAATATGGGTCGCAGAGTAACTCCTCCTCAGTAAGGACACCTACAATGTTATCCTGTCAGGACGGGAGCAAGTACTGATTCTAGCAAAATAGCATATGAAACATGGAAATGGACATAAAGGAATAACTGGAAACATGGCATCACATAATCTATCATGGCAAGGACACATATGTCATAGAGACAGATGTATATGTAATATTTAAAACTGTAGCAGGTACGTGATCGTCAATAGGTGTAAAATATACTGTGGTACAAGTATATAAAATATACTTTCGTACAAGTAAAACAAGCGATAGATGTACATACGTACAAATACAGCTGGTGCGCCTACGACAAGGTATATATATAAAATGTCAACCTTGCTCGGTACGTACGTACGAGTAAGAGAGCATGATCACGTACGCTACTAACAGTTTCCCTATAACCCAGGTTCTAATCATGTGAGAGATACATAAAGACTGTTCTAAGCATGGTAGTAACTGAAAGTACAACATGTGAATATCTAACTTGCTACCCCAAGGATCAGCATTTAATATGGTTGAATTTGCAGTTCATTTATGTAACAGTATATAAAGTTTGTAGAGAGTACTTGCCTCTAGCAAAACAAGCTACGATAAAAGTGCTATAGATGTCTGGTAACTCGTCACTGTAGAAATAAATACATAAACTTAATTTTTACACTAAGCTAAAACACTAAGACACTAATTTGTGAAACACGACTTGTGACTGGGCACCTAGCCAAAATGATGACTTTAGCATAGGAGACCAATATGGGATGACACACTACTATAACTACTTTCTAGGGTCTTTACACTAGTGAGGGGTGAGGTTCAATACGGCTAAAACTCAAAATAGCACAAAAAGTTGCAAGTCGTAATTATTCAATAAATAAATCAAATGAACATTGTGTTCCAAAAATTTTGAGATAGACAAAAAGCTTAATTTTACATGAAATAAAGTACCAAAATGATCCTTGTTAATTATAGAAATTTATTCTAATTTTTCTGGAATTTATTAACCAGTACAAGTATTTTATAAAAATCAGTTTCCCTAAGTACACAGAAAATGAGTTTTGGTTTCATATGCCAAAAAAGTGGCTAAACTGTAAATTAAATACTATAAAAATTATACTAAATTAGCTAAATTAACTTAGTATCTAAATACTATTTTTCCAGAATTTTACCAGCAATTAAAGTATTTTTAGAAATTCAAAAACAACATGGCACACAATCTGAAATTAAATAATTAATTATCTGCGTATTTTGTCCATGTACATAGTTTGAACCAAAGTTCAAATACAAGACCCAAGGCCATGAATCAAGTCCAATATGACTTGTACAGGTCTTGAATGTGTGAAAACACATTTGGGCCCAAAAACCCATGCTAGACTTGGACACCAAATGGTTGCAGTAATAAAATACAGGAATTTAAATAATAATGATATATTTTCAAAGTGGTAAAAATTTACAAGTCATAGTTTAAACAATAAAAATGACTTGAGAATTTATGCACAATGATATTTTATACAAAGTAGAATTTTGAAATATATATATAAAATGTACAACTACAATATTTATATATATACATATAAATATATAGATATTTATATGTATACATAGTGGATATATATATATATATATATATATATATATATATATATATATATATATATATATATATATATATATATATATTTTATTGGATATATATATATATACACACATGTTAAATATACATATATATATAAGAAATACTTAGCTATAAAATATATATATATATATATATATATATACATACAAATATTGTATACATATATATAATAGTATGTATATAATATATATATATACATGAACACATACACATATACATGAACACATATACATATATATACATAAATACATATATAAATACATAAATACATATATATATATATATATATATATATATATATATATATATATATATATATATATATATATATATATATATATATATATGTATTTTATATTTAGTACTCTATTATATATATATATATATATATATATATATATATATATATATATATATAATATATATATATATATATATATATATATTTATATATATATATATATATATATATATATATATATATATATATATATATATATAATAGAGTACTAAATATAAATATACATATATATATATATATATAAAATATATATATATATATATATATATATATATATATATAATATATATATATATATATATCTACAAATACAGTATATATATACCCATAAAACAGTATATATAATATATATATATACACATACATATATATATATATATATATATATATATATATATATATATATATATATATATATATATATATATATATATATATATATATATATATATATATATATATAATATATACACATATATATAATAAAATAGAGTACTAAATATAAAATATACATATATATATATACAAATACAGCATATATATACACATAAAACAGTATATATAATAATAATAATATATATATATATATATATATATATATATATATATATATATACATAAATATATATATATATAAAATAAAACAAAAAAACAAAAGAAAAACAGACAGAGGGCTCGAACTCGGCCCTCTGTTCTGGAAGGGTGAAGACTTAGAGCCCCACCCGCTGGCCAGTGGGCCTAAGCGGGCTTACTGTCAGGGTGGGGCTCAGGTTAATAATAAAGAGTTTAATTAATTATTGGTTTTTAACCCGCTAAAGAAACAAACCCGACCCGTTATGCTATACCGTGTCCTGACAGTTAGGGACACGGCTTATGAAACACGACACAGTGTCTTGTGTCTACACTCAGCACGACACGCACGAATTGATTCGGCCGTGTCCAAGCTAACCAATAGATTGCCCGTGTCCTGGCGAGTCATCTACGTGAATTCGAGACACAAATACGACACAGAGACAGTACTGATACGTACGTATCCGAAGTTGGGTTGTTGTCGGGGTGGCGACTCGGCGGAGGAGGCATCGTGGTCGGGGTGCTCGGGTGGCGCTATGGTCGACTCGACGAGGCAAATCGAATAGTGGTGGTGGCGACCGACGACGATGGTCGGTGAGGCGGTGCTAGGGTACGCCGGAGTTAGGGTTTAGGACCTAGGGTTTTCGTCGGAGAAGAAGAACTACGGTGGTCGTGGTGGTGGATACGGTTAGGGTTTGGTCTGGGGTGGAAGGAGGGGTATTTATAGGTAGTTTGAGGCGGTGGCCGACCGTGAAAAGCGGGAAATATCCGCCGGGTCGTCGGAGCCAGGAGGCCGGTCGGTCGTGGGGGTGACAACTGTTTTACAGAACAGTCCCTAGATGTTTAGGTTTTGCAACTTGGCCCCTAACAGTAGCTTTATGCAAATGAAATTTGCATCAAACAAATAGGAAATTGCAAACCGATATTTTAACAATCTAATTAATTGCAAAACTTAATTAAAACATGTTAGAAAATTACAAATTGGTATTTTCGTATTTAAAACTTATTTAAAAACCATTTAAAAATTCTAGAAAAAGATTCCTAAAAATCATAATAATTATTTTAAGGTTAAAAATGACATTAACGACTAATTGACACTAATTAAATAATTTTTGAAAAACAGGGGCTCACAAGGTACCTCTGAACTTACACTCTATTCTCTCCGAGGGGACTCACATTGCATCTCTCTGAGTGACAAGTCATGTATATTGATACCTCTGAACTCACACTCTATCGCATCTCCCTGAGGGACGAGCCATGTACGATGATACCTCTGAACTCCCACTCTAATGCTTTAGCTCACAGGAGTCTGCCCAGTTTTTCATTATCTCCGAGCGGACTTTCTGGTCCTGATTATTGTGTGTCACGTCCATACTACCTCTGGTACCAATAATCTTCCGACTTAACACCTGTACACAACCCGGAATAAAAGACATGGTGTTAAAACCACGAAAGCTATCACGTCAATATTACCTCTGATAGGTTTTGTCTCAAAATCCATTCCACCAAAGACTATTCCTGATTGTTGTATGTCACATCCATATTACCTCTAACACGGATAGTCTCCCGACTTAACACCTATACCCAATACGGGATAAAAGACATGGTGTTAAGACCACAAAACCTATCACGTCTATATTATATCTGTTGGGTTTTTTTCAAATCTATTTACCCGCACCACTAGTGCGCAGAAGGGTAACAGGCCCACAAAAGTTATCCTAATCTATTACTCGCACCATCGGTGTATCAAAGAGTAGTAGGTCCACAAAATATCATTCAAATCTATTTGTTCGCATTACCAGATGCACAAAAGGGCAATAGGTCCACAAAAAAGTCCCCAAATGGGATGTCCTTTATCAAACACAAATGCTGTATTAGGCCCTCTAGTACAAGCACCACATATACTACAAATAAAGAGTGGAGTGAATGTATTCTGCTTATTCAAAATCAATTACATTCATAGGGCTACATCAGCAGCAGAAATAAAAGAAAAGAAAATCTAGCAATACATAATTTGATCAGTTTGACAACACTTCGCCTTCACCAAAAAGCAGTTTTGTGGCCCTCGAAAGAAGTCATATTTTACTGCTGAGAAGCAAACAAGGCTGTTAAATCTCCAAGGAGCTACCCGGAGGAGGGCAAATATAGCATGCTTTTCTCCCCTCCATATTGCGGATACCTTAGTCCCCGCTCCTCCAAAAGACCATACCTTCAAAACAACATCCCTGATAGTGGTTTTGCCTACTTGGATAGCCGTGAAGACAGGACGTTCATGATGACGCATGACCACCATCCAACTCTCCGAAGTATAAAGGTTCTTCCTACCACCTGGGAAAAACTCTTCTGAAGCATGAGGAGTTCTGAGTTGTCTGATGTGTATGCCAAATTGGCACGAGGAAAACTCTTCCGAAGCATGGGGAATTTTGAGCTGTCTAATGTGTGTGTCAGAATGGTGCATTTTCACTCTATCGTCGACACCGGTCCTAGAGAAATTTGCTAGCCAGATCCCTACAAAATATAAAAAAAAGGGAAAATAGGTTAGCAGTGAGAAGAAAATAAAGGTCATTCTTCAGCTATGCGGCCTAGCCAAACAGAACTCATGCGGCTCAGTCATGAGGCACTTATGCAGTTCATACGGCTTAATCGTGAAGTACTCATGCGGCTCAGTCATGAGGCACTTATGCGGTTCATGCGGCTCAGTCATGAAGTGCTCATGCGGCTCAAGTCATGAGGCACTTATGCGGCTCAGTCATGAGGCACTTGTGCGGCTCAGCCATGAAGTACTCTTGTGGCTCAATCATGAGGCACTTATGTGGCTCAGTCATGAAGTTCTCATACAGATCAGTCTTGGGGCACGTATGTGGTTCAGGTTCAAATGTGTAGCGCTTATGCAGCTCAGCCCATGCGGCCCTATCATACAGAACACATGCGGTCCAAATGGAGATAGGGCATGTATCGACCAGGCTTAAAGCACAGAGGCGATATATGACAGGCCCGTGCATAAAATATGTGATATGGACATTTAAAATTTCAGTCGTCGTCTTCCCATCGTTTTTACCCTTGATAGGGGGTTGTACGTCGGGATGAATGGAAGGAGAGTCTGCTGCTCTCGACGGAGAGGCAAGTCCCTTCCCTTTGGCCGCGGCACCAGTCGACTTGGAAGCTTTTGGAGCCATGGCTAAACTGAGACAGAAAGGATGATGACGACGAAGGAGAAAAGGTGAAAGAAAAAAATCTCTCTCCGAATGACCCCTATTTATAGAGGTTCTGAAGAGTGCCGCTTCAATTCTCGAGATCATTAAAGATAATGACAACGTTTGGAGATTTTATCCCTAGTAACCGTCGACTTTATCTCGAAAAGAGAACCCAAATCCAAAAGCAAATCAAGAAATTAAATGCAGCAATGATAGCTGGCAGGCTGGATGGGGTCTCTCTGTGGCTCAAGATTTCCCTGCGGCTCAAAATTTCCCTGCGGCTCAAGATCTCTATGCGGCTCTAAATTTCCCTGTGGCTCAAGATTTCCCTGCGGCTCGAAATTTTCCTGTGGCTTAAGGTCTCTCCTGACTTGAAGACTCCCTGCGGCTTGACATTTCTTCATGCTTCTTATTCAAAGTATTCCAAATTTGTAATTTAAAAACTTTGAAGGGGGGTCTTGTAGAAGCATGGAAAATATGGGATTCATGCGGATCACAACTGGCCACATGAGTACTTTGGGCTAAACTGGTCCGCATAAAGGAGAGCCGCATGACAGATTCGGCACCCCATGCGGCCCGTCTGCAACCAAACTAATTCGAGCCGCAGAAGGAAGATATACGACCAAGCTGATCAGTCCTTCTGATAAAGCTGACAACTCTGTCAAAACTGACAAAAAACACAGCTCTGACACTCTGACAAAAAGATAAGACGTGATCAAAAAAATGTCATGTCACTAAAAATAGGGTTCATGTGCTTAGACATAGTCATGCTGCCAGAAGGATTGTTATCCGAGCCGCATGAACCTTATGCGACTCAACCTATGCGGCCCTAAATACAGAATCTATACGGCTCAAAAGTCCTTAAACTAAATGCGGACTAAGGAAGACTGTGTCACGACCCGCACCCACTATGAGGGTACGAGTACGTAACAGTGCCCAGCCTATGCCGCAGTGTCGGCAGTAGAACACTGTCCTAGGTCAATCATCTAACAATATATAAGGTACATGTACAATGTATACACTCCGAATGGAGGTGACATAGCAATACAGTCTCAATCACATCTAAGGTGGAATAGATAAAGGTAGTCAGATATGAACAGAGGAAAATCCACAGAGGTACAATCCAGATAAAAACTAAGTGTCTATGATACATCTCCACAAACATCCAAAAGAAACAACTCCTAATATATACAATAATGTATCAATGAGAAGGACGAGTAAGAGTCTAAGCTATCTATACTAAGCAAGGGGTATCATCCTCAGCGGCTGCCTGAACCTTCCCAGGGGTCCAGGTCGCGAGTGTCATCTAGGCAATGCTCCAAAGTAAGGAGTGCAGGGTTCCTCATCATCCTCTGTAAAATTTTCAACAGGTCCAGTCAGGACGAAAGTGAGCACAATACATCTCACGCAGATCATAACAGGTTAGAGAATATAAACATGCAAGAGAGTACGATACATGAAACTGAAAGAAAGTACATGATGTAAACAGAGAGAGAACTATAATATAAATATCTACTATAAGTAGAGAGCTACCAGTGACTAGTGATTTAGAGTACAAAGTCGACATATGAATGGCTGGATTTGTACATGACTATACTAAAGAGGCGCACATGGCTATACTACTTTGGAATTGTTCACATGACTATTTATACTCCCCCATACCCCAATCAATACACAAGGATCCAAACAAGTTATGTTACGTACATGGTTTTCACATAAAGCCCATAAATGGGTGTACATGAAGTATACATGAGAGCTCATACATGAGTGCACATAAAGTTCACATGGGGGCCCATAAATAGGTGCACATAAAATTCACATGAAGGCTCATAAATGAGTGCACATGTAATATAGGTTATACATGAGATACATAGGAAACATGACCGATTCATGAGAGTACATGAGAGTACACGAGCATGCATGAACGAGCATGAAGCACATGAGAAACATGAATAACATGAGAGCGAGGAATACATGATGTACACGAAACACATGACATAATGTATCCGATGCTTAACATCTCAATGTAGGGATCCATATAGTACCAATCCATGATAATATCGTGACAGCATCAAATAAGGTAAACTAGAGCAGGAATATAATTCTAAGCAAGTTATGAAATGATCAGAGAATGTACTCGCCTGGTATCTGAATGTCTGAAGTAAATGTACTGTCCGAGATGAGGTACCTGACTCCTAGTTAGAGCAACACAAGTCAAGATGTATACAGGGGATGATAAATGTAATCTGCTATGCATCTGCATGCTGTCTAGGTCAAACTAGTCCAAAGTCAACTCTAGTCAACTAGACTAATCAAACTAGGTCAAGCCTAAGCCAACAAGTCTCACTAAGCCTAACCAGCCTATTCTAGCAAGCACACATCACATCTAGGATATACAAGTCTAACTATACCCTATACTGGCATTCAAGCCACACTCATAGGTAATGAGCCCTAGGCTATAGGCCTTAGGCAATATTACCTATATACCAATCCACATATTTACACATACCCATATATTAATATATCTACCTAAAATAATATAACACACACATTATAATATATAGGATACATGATAATATATGTATCACCTATATATATATATATATATATATATATATATATATATATGTGTGTGTGTGTGTGTGTGTGTGTGTGTGTGTGTGTGTGTGTGTGTGTGTGTGTGTGAGTGAGTATATACACATATACATAGAGGATAGGAAAAAGGCATATGATAGTGTACATGTGTTAGCATGTGTCATGAGAGTGTAATATAATAGCATGTGTGTGTGGTAGTGTCAATAGAGGGTGATATGGTAGTGTGATGCAAGGGTGTGTGAGTAGAGTGTTTAAGGACAGTGTGTGTGTGTGTGTGAAAATACAAAACAGGGTGTAAACTGGAAAACAGTGAGGGTGAGGATACCTGTGTGTGTGTATGACATGGTGGGGTGTGTGTCTCAGGTATTTGGCAACATGACAGTGTGTAATTGAGTGTGTGACAGGAAACGAAATCAGTGATGTGTCAATGGGTAGTAGGGTGTCCTTGGTTCAGTTCTCAGATTCTGTTGAGTGTGTGACAGGAAACGAAAATCAGTGATGTGTCAATGGGTAGTAGGGTGTCCTTGGTTCAGTTCTCAGATTCTGTTGAGTGAAATGTATGTGTACAATATGAGAAGGAAGTACAAAACAGTTTTCTGTTTAAATGTGTGTGTGTGAATGGTGTGTATCTTGCATGTGTAATTTCAGGAAAACAGTGAAAAGGAATCTTAGAATTTATATGTGTGGGTGTATAGCAGGGGACTTCACAGGTTATAGGGTTCTCTGTTGTAGAGTAAGGGTGTAGAAAATTAGTACAATGTGTCCTGTGTGTAGTGTCATCAAGTATTTGGCAACATGACAGTGAAGGGTACATAGGTTCACATGTGAGGTGATATCCTGGAAAATCAGTTAACAGTTATCAAGGAAGGAATCAACTTAGTTAAGGAAAAGAAATGGGATCCAATTCTCAGGTTGGTCTTCAGAAATTTGAATCTAGATGACAGTCTCAGTTTTCAACACATTAAAATCTCAGAATTTATCAATAACTGAACTCAGTTTAAACATTGAAATAAATTCTCAGGTTTTTAACTTAAAATTAGTTTTTACATTTCAATCAAACTCAGGTTCAGTTGTGAGCACAAGACAGTGTAGAGTGTGTGTCATCACTGTGATTTTCAGGAAGTGGCAATGACAGTAAACAATCCAACTCACATTCCTCACTTGCAAATCCTAGACTATAATCAACCCAATCAAATCTCACATGTAATCCATCATTAAATAACTAACACACATGTGACTGATATGGCCATTTAATATTCAAACAGTTAAAATGGAATCAATTCCAGATTTGAACAACAATCTCAAGTTTTGTGACTGTGGGTTAACACCCTATCTCAGAAAAACCCAAAAACGAATCCACAAACCTATCTGTCAACACCGATCCTAAACTAATATCCCATTCAACATCATTAAATTAGTTTAAAAGCAGTTTAAATACCCAGAAAATCATTCAGTGAAAGGGTGTATCAGTAAGTATCAGAAATTGGGGGATTTCATGATTTCGAATCAAATAAATCAATAAAATCACAATCAGTGGGTTGGTAAATAGTGTCACATATGTGTACGTGTCCAGGCATACATTTGTGTCCAAGAAACGAGACGAAATCGTGTCCAAGTCACAACACACACAGACATGTGAACTATGCACTTCGACAGCGTCGTGTACGCGTGCACACGCGTCTAGGACACGACATACGACACTTCGTGTCACGTGCACACGCCCACGTGTTCGCCTAGGATAGGGCTACACGTGGGGTATCCTGACACGTGTCCACGACGTGTCTACATAGGACACGAACACAAGTTGTGCGTGTCTGTGCTCGTGTACAGCCGCCTGCGCGCGACAGCGCACGGCCAGTGCAACCTCGATTGCTTCGCGCACTAGACCACGAGATGCTCCCAAATTTTAGGAGCATGGTCGCAGACGATGCCTATTAATCCTACAAAAATTTAGGACACGACGTGTCCTGTGTCCAGAGATAGAGCCCGTGATGCAGGACACGGCCTATGGGCTCGTGCTGCAGTGTCCACGCGTAAAATAGGACACAAATGGACATGAAACACTAGGACACCTTCACAAAAATTAATACTCACATCAAGATCTACAAATCCATGCAATTATATTTCAAAAATATGAAAATTAATTCCTATGTGGCATTTCTACAAACACCTCGCATATCAATACGATACGTGTCCGATACGGACACGAAATGGACACGAATTGTGCCCAAATTTCGTGGACAGTTAGGGTTGACCTAAATGAATGCAACCATGCAAAGAAATTGGGAAATGGAAGGGTTTTGATAGATTTTATCTATTGAGAGCAAGTCTCAATAAAAAGCCCCAAATTAGAGAATCCCTCTTCCTCAAATTGTGTCCAAAAGAGCTCCACTCCTTGCAAGCAAGCCTCCTTCAATCTTCCCTCCAGATTTTGATCCAATTGCAAGAGGTTGGGATCAATTTGGTGGAGAAATGGAGGAGTTAGGCAATTTGGGGAAGAAATTAGGGTTTCCTACAAAGGGATGTTCTAAAGGAGGCAAGGGGTGTGTAGAGACATTATATAGGCTGAAGTTAGGTCTTGGTTGGGCTATTATGGCTGCCTAAAATGAAGTGCTAGGGTTAGGGTTTCAAGTCATGGGCCAATGGCTTAAGTCACAAGTCATTAAATCACAAGTCATTGCATTAAACCATAAGTCATGACTTAATTTCACTAAACCTAATCCCCTCATTCTAAAACCAATCTCTAATGAATAAAATGGGTTAACTCAAGTTAGGCTAGGGTTACCATAGCTAGGGTTAGGTTTTAGGCTAGTCCACTAGGTCTCAACAAGTCAAAGTCAAACTAGAATTCACCAATTCAATAAATAATCAAATAATTCAAATAAGTCAAAATGACCAAATTACCCCTAGGCTAAAAATGATAATTAAAACACCCTAATCACATGGCTAGGCTCTAGGGCAGACAGTCTCTATGATTTCACTAGCTGCATACCAAATCACAATTCATGATATTTAATAGTTTTAAAATGATTATAAATCACTAAAAATTATATTAAAATTTTAAATACCATAATTAAATAAATTAATATACAAAATTTCAAAATTACCCTCATTTTAGAAACTGGGTGTTACAAATCTACCCACCTTAGAAAAATTGTCCTCGAAATTAAAATGGTAGTAGTACTTCTAGGTCAAACACCCAACAATCAAAGTCTCAAACATACCGTCAGATAATCATATGCGTCTGTCCAAAATCATGATACTCAGAATCTTCATCGTGCTAGTGAACAAAGCTACGATAATCACAGAGTCCTCGGCTAAGGCACATACCTCTAGAATCATGGTATTTAAAATTTTCGTATTACCGCATGCTTGGCAGCAAAAACCTTTAAATTCCCACACCTGAGAAATACGTCCTAAATCTGACTATATATCCTCACTATGCCAGCTAAACACGACTATCGAAGATTTAGATCCCATAACTGAGGTGACCTAGCCCATATGATTTATCTCAGAAGAAAATCAAACATAACACAAGAACAACATGACAGAATTGATCAACTAACAAGGAACAGAGGGAATCAAATTTTTAAGGCAGTTATAAGAGGCAATTGTGGAAATAAAATCAAAAGATCGAACCTGCAACTAGATCTCCAACGGCCTGAGCATCCTCGACTGTCCTGGCGAAAGCTCGCTCCTGCTGGTCTCCCTTGGCCTGCTGCTGATGCTGCATGTACCTCTGCTACTGAGTCGGTAAGGGTAATCCCTTCTGCTGGCCTACCAGAGCCCTAGCTCCTGCTCCCTGAACTGTCTGTTCCGACGACTCGGGATACTCTTCAACCGATGATCGGATCCTCCGCAAAGTAAACATCTGCCCAGCCTCTTTCGGCATTCGCCCCAATCGTGCCCTGGTCTCTTGCAAAAAGGGCAAATGATAACAAGCTGCTGTCCTAGGGCCTGCTGCTGCCTCTGTGGCTACTGTGCCTGCTGGAAAGGTACACGGTCCTGAAACTGCCGCTGCTGAAAGTAGGCCCTCGGTTGCTGATACTGCTGCTGAAACTGTAGGGGTAGCATCTGCTGCGGATACTGCTGCTGAATCTGCAAACGGGGCATCTACTGTTGATACTGCTGCTGAATCTGTAGGTGGAGCCTCTTAGCCGGGCCCGTACTGCCACTAGCTCCCTTAGTATCTCGCATCCTCTTCTCCTTCAGCTCAAGATCGTCATCCGCTATCATGGCTCCTACCACAATCTGTTCGAAAGTGGCATCGCGGCCGCTCTTGGTATATGATTTGATCTCCCTGATCAAACCCCTGCGGAACCTCCTCGCCTTTCCGGCCTTGGTAAGATCCTCGATAAATCTGCTCAATCGGCAGAACTCTCCTGCGTACTCCTCAACGGTCTGGTTCTCCTAAACCAAACTCTCGAACTGCATCTCCAAAGCACGGAGTGCTATATCAGGAAAGAATTTCTTCTTAAATAGTTTCTTGAATGCTGCCCAAGTCTGACCGACTGTACCAACCCTCGGGTCCGTCTGGTACCAGGTACGGGCTAAGTCCTGCATCTGACTGGCGGCTGCCTCGATCTGTTATCCTGCTGGTATCTGTGCCAATCAGAATATCTCCTCAATGTGCTCTATCCAATCGTCAGTGTATATGATGCTCTCTGTACCCTTGAAGTCTCGGGGTCCCATCTTCTTAAAGGATTGGATGTCTGGAGTCCTCGGTTGATACGGCAGCATCTGACCTCCCTGTGGCTGAGCAGCCACCAGCTCTACTATCGTCCTGACCAACTGGTGAGTATCTTGTATGCTCTGTCGGAAATCAGCAGACTGTCTCTGCTGTATCTGTTGTTGAGACTCCAAGAATCGCTGGAAAAGGGCAAACATCTGAGCCGCATCTACTGTCCCTGAAGGTAACTGCTGCTGATACATATCTGGAATGTAGCTCCCCTTCCCAGAATTTCAAAATATTTTATTTATTTTATTAAATGGTGATTTGTATATTTTTATAATTAATTATTTAGTTTATTATTACGGTAGATGATTTTAGCCATGATGGGGTTTTGGAGTACACGGTGACTGAAAATCGTGGCACGGTTAGTGCAATGGCATGCTTTGACTAGAGTATTAGCCCTGGTAGGGAAGGCCGAGCCATAGTGATGTCCTAACTAGGAAAACCAGGTCGAGTTGCGACTTAACCCTTACCGAAGACTTATTTATTTATTATTTATATTATTGAGTTTGGGAAAGCCGATTATACTAGTTAAGCCCGGACTGGACCTGAACTGAGCCCAAGTCCAGGTAGTTACGTGGCACGTCCAATGACAATCGTGTCGATGGAATTTGGTATGAGGGTGTGGTATTCCGTTTTAATGACTTAATGAATATTCCTAAGTATTCATAATTTAATATTATAAAATATTATTATTAGTGGGTATTTGACGACAATTGTAAAAAAAGGGTCCTCGTACATTTTAGGATTTTTAGACTGTACAATATGGTATATATACCATTATTGATTTATTGAAATTATTATTATTATTATTATTATTATTATTATTATTATTATTATCGATATTAGTGAGGTTATTATTATATAATAATATTTTATTATTGATTATATTATTATTATTAACTAATAAAGGTATAATATATATAGATTATATATTATTATATTTTGTATGTGAATATATGAGGAAAAGGTATATATATATATATATATATATATATATATATATATGCGGGATAGCTCTCTCCCCGCGCCTGGGCGGCGGCCTGCCGCTCTCCGGCGCCCCGCCATCCGGCGAGACCCCCCCTTCTCCCCGGCTTCCCCTCTCACGGCGGATGGCCGGCAGCTTCCTGGTCACCACCGTGGAGAATCTCCTCTCCCCCGGTAATGACGGTCGGGGTCTGCCCGACTTGCGGAGGTTCATCCTACTCCCTCCCGCCTCGGCGACACCGTCGCCCTCGGCGCCGTCGTCGTCGCCGTGCTCGCCCCCCCTGCCAGCCCCAGGCCCCTCCATCCTTGGCCCGGGACCTCCTCTCCTGTCCGTTGCAGTCTCCGCCGCCCCTCACCCCCGTGCGGGCCCGACCCCCCCGTCGATCTCCCCCACTCGAGCTCCCCCTACCCACCTCACCCCCCTCCGGGAGATCACAGCCGTCGAGGCTCAGGGGGCCTCTCCAGCTCCGCCCGATCCGCCTCCCCTGGAACCCCTTCCGGACCTGGAGTCCTCCGCCCTGCCGCCCGCCCTTCCTCCGGCGCATCCCCCCCCCCCGGCCGAGGACTTCCGCCCCCCGCCCGCCTCCCCTCCGTCCCCGATGGCCTCCCCCCCCAGCTCGCCCCCTCCGCGCTTCCTCCGTCCTCGGTAGCGGCGCCCCCTCCCCTCTCCGTCGACCAGCCTGCCGTAGCGTTTCCCCCCTCCTCGGCGGCGACGGGAGCCTACTACCACCAAGACCCCTCCTCCCTTAGATGGTACTGGGTCGCCCAGGACCCGTCCACTCTTCGGTGGCACTGGATTCTCCGCTCCGCCCAGCCAGCCGCAACTCTGTGGCACGCCTCCGCCCTCGGAGGTGCCAGCCACCCCTCCGCGTAGGCGTAGGGGCAGCGCCTCTGCTGCCAGCAACGTTGCTTGCCCGGAGGCGGCGCCCCTGTCACCGCTCTCAGTTCCGGGCTCGCCTGCCCGAGGCGCTGATCCCTCCGTGGTGTAGCCCCCCTTCCTCGCCGCCGTTCTTGCTGTCGAGGCGCCTGCCCCGGTGCCCTTAACCTCCCCTTCCCCCCCCAGAGCGTCCCGGCACTCCACCACCTTAGCCCCTTCTCCCGGTGTCGCCCCACCCCACATCCGCCGAGTCGCGGCCTTGGCCCGGCGTCTCCTCCTCTCGGCGATGTGGTCCCCCGGTCTGGCCTCGTGGCCCCCCTCTGGCGGCCGCCTCGTCTCGGCGTCGCGCTCCGGTCAGCGCCCGGGAGCTTCGAGGCACCCCATCGGGCCCCGCGCCCCCCCTCGGGCTCCGCCCTTCCCCCCTTTGGGTTCCGTGCTCTCCCACGCGCGGGAGCAGGCCTCGGGCCCAATGCTGGCAGCCACGTGCCTCCCCCCCCCAGCTGGCGTGTTCCCATTTCAAATTTCGTTTTGTTTTTGCTTGTGTGGGCTTGGTGTTTCGTGTTTGGGCTGCCACGCGGGTCTGGCACCTGTGTTGTTTTGCGTTTTGGTTCCCGCGTGGACAGGGTTGTTTGTTATGTTTGTAGGTTCTAGTTTCCATTCAATAAAAGTTCTAATTAAAAAAAAAAAAAATATATATATATATATAATATATATATATATATATATATATGCGTATATAGATAAATATACGTATATATGTGTATATGTATATACGCGTATACGTGTATCTAGATAATTCTATGTGTAAATATATATATATATATATATATATATATATATATATATATATATATATATATATATATATATATATATATATATATATATATATATATATATATATATATATATATTTTATATGTGTAAATATATATATATATATTTACACATATAAAATATATATATATATATATATATATATATATATCTATATATATATATATATATATATATATATATATATATATTTTATATATATATATATATATATATATATATATATATATATATATATATATATATATGCGTATATAGATAAATATACGTATATATGTGTATATGTATATATGCGTATACGTGTATCTAGATAATTATATGTGTAAATATATATATATATATATATATATATATATATATATATATATATATATATATATATATATATATATATATATATATATATTATTATTATATGTGTGTAATTGCACATATACATATAAATATATAAATTGTATATATATATGTGTAGATGTATACGTATATAAAAATATAAATAAGGGTTGTACATGCGTGTGTACAAACATATATATATATATATATATAAGTGCACGTGCATATATATATATATATATATATATATATATATATATATATATATATATATATATATATATATATATATATATATGTGTGTGTGTGTGTGTGTGTGTGTGGATTTGTATAAACAAATAGGAAAGGAAATAAATCAATTCAGCTCAACCCATAGGAATTCGACAGTGGACCCGAGCCCCTAATCCCTCACAAACCCGAGCAACCCCCCGAACTCAGCATACAGCTCAGAGCAAACCCATAACCCGATCTCACGTATACGATTAAATAGAAGCAAAGCCCAGTGCCAAGTCAAGCGAGCCCACAAACTACAACACCCGAGCGTATATATAAGCAGAGAACCGAGAAACCGAGCAGAAATTCGTCGAAAGAAACCCTAACCCCGCAACACCTCCTCGACCCCTAGCCTCTGCGCGCACCCCCACGCGCACGGCGCCGCCCTGGGCCACCGTCGGCCGGCGACAGAGCCGCCGCGCGGGTCGCCAGAAAACGCTCACAGCAACCGCGGCAGTAGCTTTTCGCAGTGAAGGTACCACTTCGTGAATCGAATTTCTTCGCGTATACTTCATTGTTTTTGATTCCGTAAATTTTTAGGGCTAGCCCATATAACCATCTAGGGACCCGTCCAGATGGTTTGTTTTGAGTCGATCCAGATTCGACTCGAAGTCGACTCGAAGTCGACGAAAAACCTTGTCTCAAAACAAAGTATGGGACAGTCCCGACCCTAAATTGGAAGACGATTCCCTGCCAATCGACCGACAGTTTTGAAATTCTGTCTAAATAGGGTTTTAGACAACCTATAGGACTTGAAGACCCTTTTGGTAGTTTTTGATTTCGTCTAACATGTCTCGAGAAAACAATTGCTAAAAATCGAGAAAAAGCTATGAAAACAGTTTTCGAAAATTAGAAAATTCATCCACACGACGTGCAGTCCCGCCAAACCGGGCGACGTGGTCGTGAACCGAAGGCATCGAAAGGTGCGTAACAGCTTCGTGGTCGTGTGGGCTTTGACGGAATTCAAATTGGTCGTATGTGCACGACAAATTTAATGTGTATCCGTCGAAATTCACCGTATCGGTCTCTGTGCAAGTTTCTCAATTACTTCGTACACGCTCGTCAGATCGAGACGAAATTGCGCCAACAGGACCATATCTTTTTTCTGGTCCTGTATGCCAAGTTTGGTCAAATTCTGAGACAGTTGAATCGTACGTCGTTTTGCGGGCCCTACGGTACCACTCAACGGGCAATTTTGTGCACGGCCCTTCGAAATCCAACTTTGGACATACGGTTGGGTTCGTATCGGAAAACTGGATTCCGTAGACATATAGTTTGATGACTTTAGAGACCGTTGACTCTGGCACGCTTTTCGGTGCAAAGCGGATCCAACGGCGGACATCATTTTTGTCCGAAATTACCGTTTTGCCCTTGTGTCCAGAATTGGACTTAAGGACAGACGATTCTAGCTAACTTGACTATTCTGAGAATATTGATAATATTTATTTCAGCTTCCGGGGACTGTTGTACGGGTTTTGACTATTGTGGCACATTGACTAGTTCAGACTGTCGGTTTCACCAGCAGAGGACCACAGGCGAGTACAGTTTATTGTTTGCATTTCGATATTGATCTTTACTATATTTTATTGATTAGTCATTGGTTATATAATTTTTATACTCTATTATAAATTGTTGAGTCGGGAATGAGGAGTACCAAGGATGTGTGATTCGACCGTAGACCGTGTTTATTTTCATGCAGTAGATCTCGTAGACAGTGTTTATTTTCATACAGTAGATCTCGTAGACAGTGTTTATTTTCATGCAGTAGATCTCGTAGACAGTGTTTATTTTCATGTAGTAGATCTCGTATACAGTGCTTATTTTCTGCAAGTAGATCTCGTAGACAGTGCTTATTTTCTGCAAGTAGATCTCATAGACAATGCTTATTTTCTGCAAGTAGATCTCGTAGACAGTGCTTATTTTTCATGCAAGTAGACCTCGTAGACCGTGCGGTGTAGTGTCCCAGACTGATCACATATCAAAGGTACTTCTAGCAGTTGGGGAAAGTATTTCGTGTCTATTTATTGCTATTGGTTTTTCGTATTTCCTGTTTATTTTCAAAACTCATGATTGATGTCTAACCTTTATTTTATAGTCATTTTCTTTATTGAAATTGTATTCTGTGAATTGTGCTCGTTCCATTCCTAACTGGAAACCAACTATTTTTAGGTTAGCCGCGGATTCACTTAGCTTGGGGAGTGACGAAAATATTGCAGACAAAAGCCTAGAGACTAGATTGATAGTTGAGTTGTAGTCATTCATTTATTTGTACAAGTTTATATTTTTCTACAAATGTAAAACTTGTGATCTTTGTAAATTAAATTAATTATGTGAATGAGCATTATTTGTGATTTTAATCTTCATGGCCGTGACAGCGTTCTACCGCCGATACTGCGGCGTAGGCTGGCTTGGACACGTCTCGTATCCTTTTAAAAAAAATGGGTGCGGGTCGTGATAAGTTTTTGTGGTGGCCCATGCAGGTCTGTTTTCGCAAATAATACGAACTCGTGATAGTACTTAAGTTAGCCGTACTATTGCGAGCCTGCGACAAGGAAATGCTCATTCACGAATTATGATTAATTTAATTTAAGTGAATGACTAGGGCTAGGAGTTCCCTATACAAATTTACCAATAGGTAGTCTAGGCCCTGGAATTTAGATGAGGAGTTATTAATTTTGATAGTTTGCTAGATCCCCATAGGTACACTATTACCTCTCGATATGACGGCACGATCCAATGTGGATAGATCATTCACTTGGTGAGGCAGGGCTTCATAGAAATATGACCTAACATTGATAAATTGTGCAATTCCTCATCCTTGTCTGTTAGACATTATCCTCATGTCTTAGCCCCAAATTACCAATTTAGTTCCTATTTTGCCCAAGAATTATTATTCTATATAATTTCTGATTATGTTATCCATATACGGACCTTGAGTTAGTTTCGATTCAAAGTTTTTCTCAATGTTTGAATACACATGGAATAGACATTAGAATGTTTGTATATCTTTTGTCTTCAGTTATTTCCCTTCCCGCTCAATCTTTTATTTTAAGGATTGATAGGGCAAATATTTATGTCTTATTTCATAGTCAACTTGTTTGAATCTCTAGAAGCTCAGGGGATTTAGTTACAGATATAGTTACGGAAAGGTTAGTTAACTCATACTGGCAGGACAGCAGCGCACTGTCGCCATTTATTTAAATTTTGGAGACTATGGATTCACTGCAGCCAACAGCGCACTGGCGAGACACGACCCCTAGAGTTGAAATTAGATGAGGAAAATATCGGTTATAGAATTTGGCTTAAAAATATGACTAGTGGTCTACTCTTGATCGTAGTTATCCTTGAGCCAATATTGGATAAAGTTAAGTATGTTCGATTTGTATCATATTTGAGTTACGAAACCAAGGGTTTACCACAGCCCGATTTTACGGGCGAGGCGTAGTCCTCGGTGAAATGACTTCAAACGTGATTACAAATTAGGGATACTATAGAGGATAGGACGGTGCTCGGTATGTTCTATAAGATCCGAAGCCAATAGTGGTGGAAGTTCTGTGAGATTGGGTAGCGTGTCTCCCGACCTAGCATTCCGTGGTCCTTGTGACCTATTGACGAGGATATTGTTTGACGCCAATAGGTTTACCTAGAATATAGAGTTTAGAGGTTCATAACCCATTAGTCGCCAAGGCATTATGGATAAGAAGATAGTAGGAAGACCATATAAGCAAGAACACCGGGTAATTTTTGATTCTCACAAAACTCGAACTACTTGTGCCTTCTTTCAAAAATCTCGCATAATTGTATTCGACTATCTTAAACAAACGCTACTGTTACAGCTTAGTTTTGTAAGCTCACTCTGTTTCTCGAGCTTGATTTGAGGCATATGTTTAGTAGGGACGCCTGCTAACTTATTGTCTAATCAGAATCAGTGTATTATGGTCTGATCAACCATGATTTAATTGATTCGCTCTTTATTTAATTATCCTACGTGGATTGAGATGTAGATGTCTCTAGGATCTCATCCACGACTGCTTTGACAATTCCTCTAGAATTATGCATTCGCCTTCGAATCACCAAATTGTATTCAGTGACATCTCCCTTGAACTCTTTATGGTTTTTGTCTTTCACCGATTTGGAAAGACGAAAGCTCGTGATGGTAGAAAGATACAGAGTATTCCCATGGCTATGATAATGGTAGACACAAGTGTAGCTACCATCGGCCAGTCATGTGATTGAGCTACTCGTTCTTCCATCGACCCTCAAACTACTATTGAGACTTTCGAGCCATCTGAATTTGAGAATGGTTAGGGTTTTATCCTTAGTCAGAACGCTAACCTAGGAGACTATCTATTCTCAAGGAATCAAATGTTGTGAGTCTCTAATTATTTGCTGGAAGCTTGCCTTAACTAGCAACCCTTAAGCCTTGAACCAACCCTTCCTCGATCGAAGCCCACAGTTAGACATGAGATGAGTGGACAATAGGGTAATCATTTACCGTGACACTCATTCCGAGATTGGTTTCCAACAAATATTACTCTAGTTATGTAAACTTTATTATTAAGACCTAATTAGTGTTGGAACACCACAGTCACTAGCTTAGCCAAAACCATAGCTTAAATACCCTGTCATATTATGATCTACCAGTTGTCCAACAGCAATACACGATCACTACAACTCTTGTGACGATAGTCTGGCAGGTTGACACAAGTGGAAATTCTCGACTCGATCGTTAGAAATATTTTCTTATGTTGTGCCTTGGAGTTGGTTACCCCATCAGAAACTCTCATGTACTGCGGACGAGTAGATCATCCTATTTTATCGACCATGCGTCATTGTGAACACTCGTTTCCCATTTATTAAGGAACGATCCTTAATTTGACTAACATCTACCGTATTCCATTACGTCGTGCCTTATTCTTCATTTACAAGAGTCGAGGTACAATATCTGGACTTTAGAATTTTGTCTGACCTCATCATTCCTAAAACCATATCCTAGCTTCTAAGGTGGGTAGACTGTAAGCCTCCTAAAGTTTTGGGATATACGAAGATCATCGATTGATTAGAATAAATTTTATTAGAATGATAGTTAGTGCCCTATGGACTCCCACTTTCCATTTAGATCATTTTGCATCCCCGGTCGTGTCATTAATATTCGGAGCACAAGACCAGCTGTTACCCTCCAACAAATTTTATACGCAAAATCTAGACAAGTCCACCTTCATCTAGGTATATCATGTCCCACTCAAACTCGTCCCCTTGTACTCTATTTTTATGGTACGACTTTCAGGTAAAAAGGACTAACTATAACCCTTACCATAGTACCGGTAAACTTCTCGACTACAACTAGAGACTCAACCTCGACTCGAATCTTCCGACCCAATATATGGTTGTGATTTATTTGAAGCCTACTACGCACATGTCACTAGTGTGTCACCCAATTGTGTCTTTTCGTGCTATTTAAACACAAAAGCCATGGAAGACGTATTTTAGGGCTTTAGCAACCTAGCTAACCAACCCGACTGGCAACTAGCTCAACCACTTGGGTTAAAATCTATTCTAGGTTACCCTAGCCTAGTAGAAATAGTTCTATCATTGAATCTTGTCCAGTCAATATAGATTGAAGTCCAAGGTTCATCCAACCGACGACTGATGTCCAATTGAGGAACCCATTAAGACCCAATAATATCCATTCATGCATACCACTATGTTTGGACTATAAAGTCGAATTATTTGAAATTGGTCCCCATACATATTATGTAGTCTTTTTTTTTAAATGAAAAGTCATTCATAACCCTTATTCTATCTACTTGGAAGTCGTGATACGATCTTGTAAAACATTTATATCCCTTGTTTGTGTGTTTAAATAACCACGAAAAAGATCACAATCTTGATTTCTCAAATTTCTTTCTATTATGGAACCTGTTTAGAATTTCGAGATCGGAATTTTCGTATTGCATGGATTGCAAGACCCTCTGAGAAACGAAGGGTTTTTTTTCGATTTAACAAGTGACTGGACTAGAGAAGCCCAATCTAGCAAATAAGTCAATGATTCATAAACTTTCATTCCATCTGCTAGCATTGGATACTCTCTACCGCTCTGGAAATTTCATAATTGCCCTCGGTTATCCTTCTTTATCTTCCTGTCCTTCCTATTTCAGAGTAACGAATGGTCATGCTTATTAAGAATTTAGCAATATTTCCTAGCTACTGTGTAAATCTGTTGTATGTTAGATTTTGGGTTGCGTGATAGTTGAGGGAAGATTATAGAGGCCATAAGCAGTAGATATCTATTCGTAGAAATTTTAGCAAGTAGTTGGATGATTATAAAGTTTTAGTGACATAGCGTTGAGGGAGTAATGTGACCAAAGATGGGTAGAAGTCCTCAGAGTTTCGTAGTACAAAATGGCTAGGAGGAGGATATAAACTGTTTTTGAGGGATTAAAAATTCGAGGAGATTAAGGAATGGTAGATTTCCTTTTGAAATTTTAAGAATAGTTACGAATTAGAATTTCGAGGACGAAATTATTTTAAGGTGGGTAGATTTGTAGCTCCCCTTCCCGAATTTTAAAATATTTTATTTATTTTATTAAATGGTGATTTGTAGGTTTTTATAATTAATTATTTAGTTTATTATTATGGTAGATAATTTTAGCCATGATGGGATTTTGGAGTACACGGTGACGAGAAATCGTGGCACGGATAGTGCAATGGCATACTTTGACTAGAGTATTAGCCCTGTGTAAAACCCCAATAATTCTTTATTATTTTAATGCTTTAAAAATTATTTTTCTATATTTATTTAAATTTATTTGGTATATGTACATAATTTTAGATGTGTATAATGTACTGTATGTTGTGTGCGTGATAATTTAGATACTCCTAAATATAGCTTACCTTGTTACCAAATATTTTTGTTACTTATTAAGAATTTTAGTAAATTTTCTTATGAATATATACATATAAATATGTATATATATAGATATATATTTATATATATATATAATGTTTTGTAAAAGAAAAAAGTTAATGGAGGGGGGGCGAACCCCCAGAGTAGCAGTGAGCTGCGGTGAGAGGGGGGTGGGCCCGACCCCTTAATGAAATTTGGACGCAGCAGCAGCTGCAGTGGACCCCTACCCCCCATTCCTAATACACCCCCGACTCAGCAACTTCAGTTGCTATAGAACCCCACAAACCCGAGCCCATATTTCCTACTACCAATAGGAATACTATTCTATGATGAATAATAGCAGCGACAGTATATAACCCGCTCGAAACCAAACCCTAACCCCTCTCATACGAAAATACTTCTCGACCCCAAGGCCGCCAACCTTCCTCCACACACCGTGCTCACCGTCGGCCGCCTACTCGCCGTCGACGATGTCGGGATCGCTCGGAGTCGACAGCTAACAGAGGATACTCTGTTTTCGAGAAACTCAGGTACCCATCTTCCAATTCCGATTTCTCTAAATATGTTCGACGAAAGTTCGATCTATCGAATGCTGTGTGTAGTAGACATAACCCTCTCAAAATCCTTTTTGGTAGAATCGAGCGAAACCCCATATATCGCTTCGGTATTCGAAACCAAACTTTCTGAAAAACTGTCGAAACAGAACAGTTTCAGGACAGTCCCAAACCCATATTTGGAAGCCAAAATCTTGGCGATTCTTCTACTGTTTGTAAAACTAATTGAACACATGTGAAGACAACATAACCGAGATCACAGCGCATCTTCTGGATCGTTATTTCGATTAATGTGTAGGAAATAAACTGATGTTGAAGTTGGAGAAAAACCTGTGTTAATTTATATAAAATTTTAGAATTTTCTCCGATACGACGTACGTCCTGACAAACCGGGCGACGTGGTCGCATGTTATATGCATCGAAAGGCGCGTATGGACGTTACCGACGTGTGGTAACTGATGGAACTCAGTTTCGTCGCGTGTGCGCGACGAAATCAACGCGTATCCGTCGAGATACCCCGTATCGGCATTTTGCAAACTTGTCCATAACTTCGTGTACAGTCGTCGGATCGAGACGAAACTTGCGCCAATAGGTCCGGATCGAAATTCTGGTCCTGCATGCCAAGTTTGGTTCGATTCTGGGAAGGTTGAATCGGAACCCAATTTTGGCGGGCCCGCGACCCACTCAAACGGGCGATTTTGTACACGGCTCCTTGGAATCCAAAACTGGACATACCGTTGAGTTCCTCTCCTCAAACTGAAACTGTAGAGATATAGTTTGACGACTTTAGAGACCGTAGACTTTGGCACGTATTTTGGTGCAAAGCGGGTCCAACGACGGATATCGTTTTGACCCAAAATTACGATTTTGCCCCTATTCCAGAATTTGACTTTTGGACAGGCGTTCCCTAGGTATATCTTCTTCACCAAGATCATTTTGGATGTTTGTTTCAGCGTTTGGAGTCATCTGTGATTTGTGAGTTTTGGTGTTGACACTTGCTACTCTTGGATTTGCCCTTCTCGCACCGCAGGCAAGATACCTTGCCACCTTACTCTGTGATTATTATATTCTTATTTTTAGTTGTTATTTTTAGCATTTTATTTTGTGATATTTAAACTGTGCGTCCAAGTCACACTTGGGTGCAAGCGACTCTATCGCTCGTCTTTCTTGCTTTATTTATTCTCTTGTATTGACTTAGTTTATTGACCACCCACTGATGTTGAGGTATTGGTATATCTCATATGGCCTTGACACTTGTTGTATCACGTGATGTGTGTCACATATAGGACACGTTTTCCGCGTAGTTAGCTGGCCACCGATGCTTATTGAGCGTGCGATGGTTAGGAGTAACTGCCAATAGTATTACATGTTAGAAGACTTGGCGGTTACTAGAGGTTCATATCAGTCATGGAGATGATGATACTAGGCATTGGGTGGGGAGAACAATACCTGACGTATGGGCTTCTTTACACTTCCATGATTACCTGTGTGCTCCACCGGAGACGCAGGCTCCAGGTGCCCTCTGACGTTTCCCAGAGCGTTATGGACGTAGCCCTTCACATGGTGCCCTCTGACGTTTCCGAGCGTTATGTACGTAGGCCCCTGGTACCCTCTGTGGGAACTATGCCGATCCTATTTTCAGCCAGGGTTCATGCGTCGAAGGATTGTAACTCAACTATATATTCACAGTAGAATGGTCAGGAACCCGGTTGAATGCATACCTTTCTCTCTTATTATATTATCACAGTTTTATATGGCATGGTGTTTTCTTGTATCTTGCTATGTCCCCTGAGGACCTGGTTATCTCTCCAGGTTTAGACGATATTCCACAGGAGTACGGAGCGGCATTGGAGTTATCCTACATTGATGACGAGGCAGTCACTACTGATTTCTAGTTTATTACTTATCTGTGACAGTTGTAGACATTATTTTACATCTCTTTTCTTTCTATTTTGCGGAGGTCGGACTCCGATCTTGTGAGACTATTTTTCATAGTTGTTTGGAGTGAGTATGTTCACCCGGCTATCTTTTGATACTCTTATTTATTTATTTGGACTTCGTTATCTTCTGTGTTGAGCTGTGATAAGATTAGATATGTTATTCTGGCCTGTGATTATTTATTTACAGCTTACGTGTATATATGAGGAATTCTATATATTGGAGTGTTCTTTGTATATGTGCAGCTGGCATGTTTACGTACCTGGTCCTACGTATTTTGGGACTAGGGCGTTACACCCTGGTAGGGAAGGCCGAGCCATAGTGATATCCTAACTAGGAAAACCAGGCCGAGTTGCAACTTAACCCTTACCGAAGACTTATTTATTTATTATTTATATTATTGAGTTTAGGAAAACCGATTATACTAGTTAAGCCCGGACTGGACCTGAACTGAGCCCAAGTCCATGTAAGTCACGTGGCACGTCCAATGACAATCGTAGTCGATGGAATTTGGTATGAGGGTGTGGTATTCCGTTTTAATGACTTAATGAATATTCCTAAGTATTCATAATTTAATATTATAAAATATTATTATTAGTGGGTATTTGACGACAATTGTAAAAAAAGGGTCCTGGTACATTTTAGGATTTTTAGACTGTGCAATATGGTATTATATACCATTATTGATTTATTGAAATTATTATTATTATTATTATTATTATTATTATTATTATTATTATTATTATTACTATTATCGATATTAGTGAGGTTATTATTATATAATAATATTTTATTATTGATTATATTATTATTATTAACTAATAAAGGTATAATATATATAGATTATATATTATTATATTTTGTATGTGAATATATGAGGAAAAGGTATATATATATATATGCGTATATAGATAAATATACGTATATATGTGTATATGTATATACGCATATACGTGTATATTGATAATTATATGTGTATATATATATATATATATATATATATATATATATATATATATATTATTATTATTATTATTATATGTGTGTAATTGTACATATACATATAAATATATAAATTGTATATATATATGTGTAGATGTATACGTATATAAAAATATAAATAAGGGTGTATATGCGTGTGTACAAACATATATATATATATATATATATATATATATATATATATATATATATATATATATATATATATATATATATATATATGTGGATTTGTATAAACAAATTGGAAAGGAAATAAATCAATTCAGCTCAACCCATAGGAATTCGACAGTGGACCCGAGCCCCTAATCCCTCACAAACCCGAGCAACCCCCCGAACTCAGCAAACAGCTCAGAGCAAACCCATAACCAGATCTCACCTATACGATTAAACAGCAAGCAAAGCCCAGTGCCAAGTCAAGCGAGCCCACAAACTACAACACCCGAGCGTATATATAAGCAGAGACCCGAGAAACCGAGCAAAAATTTGTCGAAAGAAACCCTAACCCCGCAACACCTCCTCGACCCCTAGCCTCTGCGCGTACCCCCACGCGCGCGGCGCCGCCCTGGGCCACCGTCGGCCGGCGACAGAGCCGCCGTGCGGGTCGCCGGAAGACTCTCACAGCAACCTGCGGCAGTAGCTTTTCGCAGTGAAGGTACCACTTCGTGAATCGAATTTCTTCACGTATACTTCATTGTTTTTTATTCCGTAAATTTCTAGGGCTAGCCCATATACCCATCTAGGGACCCGTCCAGATGGTTTGTTTTGAGTAGATCCAGATTCGACTCGAAGTCGACTCGAAGTCGACGAAAAACCTTGTCTCAAAACAGAGTATGGGACAGTCCCGACCCTAAATTGGAAATCGATTCCCTGCCAATCGACCGACAGTTTCGAAATTCTATCAAAATAGGGTTTTAGACAACCTATAGGACTTGAAGACCCTTTTGGTAGTTTCTGATTTCGTCTAATATGTCTCGAGAAAACAATTGCTAAAAATCGAGAAAAACCTATGAAAACAGTTTTTGAAAATTAGAAAATTCATCCACACGATGTGCGTCCCGCCAAACCGGGCGACGTGGTCGCGAACTGAAGGCATCGAAAGGTGCGTAACGGCTTCGTGGTCGTGTGGGCTTTGACAGAATTCAAATTGGTCGCGTGTGCGCGACGAATTTGATGTGTATCCGTCGAAATTCACCGTATCGGCCTCTGTACAAGTTTCTCAATTACTTCGTGCACTGCTCGTCAGATCGAGACGAAACTTGCGCCAACAGGACCATATCGTTTTTCTGGTCCTGTATGCCAAGTTTGGTCAAATTTTGAGACAGTTGAATCGTACGTCGTTTTGCGGGCCCCACGGTCCCACTCAACGGGCAATTTTGTGCACGGCCCTCCGAAATCCAACTTTGGACATACGGTTGGGTTCGTATCAGAAAACTGGATCCGTAGACATTTAGTTTGACGACTTTAGAGACCGTCTGACTCTGGCACGTTTTTCGGTGCAAAGCGGATCCAACGGCGGACTATCGTTTTTGTCCGAAATTATCGTTTTGCCCCTGTGTCCAGAATTGGACTTAAGAACAGGCGATTCTAGCTAATTTGACTATTCTGAGAACATTGGTAATGTTTATTTCAGCTTCTGGGGACTGTTGTACGGGTTTTGACTATTGTGGCACATTGACTAGTTTAGACTGTCGGTTTCACCAGCAGAGGACCACAGGCGAGTACAGTTTATTGTTTGCATTTCGATATTGATCTTTACTATATTTCATTGATTAGTCATTGGTTATGTGATTTTTATACTCTATTATAAATTGTTGAGTCGGGAATGAGAAGTACCAAGGATGTGTGATCCGACCGTAGACAGTGTTTATTTTCATGCAGTAGATCTCGTAGACAGTGTTTATTTTCATGCAGTAGATCTCGTAGACAGTATTTATTTTCATGCAGTAGATCTCGTAGACAGTGCTTATTTTCTGCAAGTAGATCTCGTAGACAGTGCTTTTTTCTGCAAGTAGATCTCGTAGACAGTGCTTATTTTCTGCAAGTAGATCTCGTAGACAGTGCTTATTTTTCATGCAAGTAGACCTCGTAGACCGTGCGGTGTAGTATCCCAGACTGATCACATATCAAAGGTACTTCTATCAGTTGGGTAAAGTATTTCGTGTCTATTTATTGCTATTGGTTTTCCGTATTTCCTGTTTATTTTCAAAACTCATGATTGATGTCTAACCTTTGTTTTATAGTCATTTTCTTTATTGAAATTGTATTCTGTGAATTGTGCTCGTTCTATTCCTGACTGGAAACCAACATTTTTAGGTTAGCCGCGGAATTCACTTAGCTTGGGGAGTGACGGGAATATTGAAGACAAAAGCCTAGAGACTAGATAGATAGTTGAGTTGTAGTCATTCATTTATTTGTACAAGTTTATATTTTTCTACAAATGTAAAACTTGTGATCTTTGTAAATTAAATTAATTATGTGAATGAGCATTATTTGTGATTTTGATCTTCATGGCCGTGACAACGTTCTACCGTCGACACTGCGGCGTAGGCTGGCTTAGACACGTCTCGTATCCGTTTAAAAAAAATGGGTGCGGGTCGTGACATGGAATGACGGAGGAAGACCTCCAGACAGGTGGAGGTGCACTCCCAAAAGCTGCAAACGCTCCTATATGAGCAGAAATAGGGGGTGATATGGTCCCAGCATCCACAATTGGGCAAGGGGTGGTAGGCCTCTCGCCAGCGTCTGCTGGACCAGAGCGATGCGATCGTGTCTCGATCACCATCCTGGAGACAGATCAAACAAGGAATCAATACTGAGATAGAATCGATAATTCAATGGAGGACAGTTATTTAAGGAAGCAATCTTTAACAGGAATTTAGATGACAGGAATCCAGTTAAGAGTTTTTTCTAATGTGATTGAGTACCTCAAAAATAATTCTAATCCTACTACAGGCTGTAGTGGTACTCTAGTTCGAATACCACTACACAAACTCGACCTGTATGGGCCACCACTAAAAACGTATCACGACCCGCACCCACTGTGAGGGTACGAGTACGTAACAGCGCCCAGCCTACGCCGCAGTGTCGGCGGTAGAACGCTGTCCTAGGTCAATCATCTAACAATATATAAGGTACCTGTACAATGTATACACTCCGAATGGAGATGACATAGCAATACAGTCTCAATCACATCTAAGGTGGAATACGATAAAGATAGTCAGATATGAACAGAGGAAAATCCACAGAGGTACAATCCAGATAAAAACTCAGTGTCTATGATACATCTCCACAAACATCCAAAAGAAACAACTCCCAATATATACAATAATGTATCAAAGAGAAGGACAAGTAAGAGTCTAAGCTATCTATACTAAGCAAGGGGTATCATCCTTAGCGGCTGCCTGAACCTCCCCAGGGGTCCAGGTCGCGAGTGTCATCTAGGCAAGCTCCAAAGTAAGGGGTGCAGGGTTCCTCATCATCCTCTGTAAAATTTTCAACAGGTCCAGTCAGGACGGGAGCTAGCACAATACATCTCACGCAGATCATAACATGATAGAGAATATAAACATGCAAGAGAGTACGATACATGAAACTGAAAGAAAGTACATGATGTAAACAGAGAGAGAACTATAATAGAAATATCTACTATAAGTAGAGAGCTACCAGTGACTAGTGATTTAGAGTACAAAGTCGACATGTGAACGGCTGGATTTGCACATGACTATACTAAAGAGGCGCACATGGCTATACTACTTTGGAATTGTTTAAATGACTATTTATACTCCCCCATACCCCAATCAATACACAAGATCCAAACAAGTTATGTTACGTACATGGTTTTTACATGAAGCCCATAAATGGGTGCACATGAAGTATACATGAGAGCTCATACATGAGTGCACATGAAGTTCATATGGGGGGCCCATAAATGGGTGCACATGAAATTCACATGAAGGCTCATAAATGAGTGCACATGCAATATAGGTTATACATGAGATACATGGGAAATATGACCGATTATGAGAGCACATGAGAGTACACGAGCATGCATGAACGAGCATGAAGCACATGAGAAACATGAATAACATGAGAGCAAAGAATACATGATATACACGAAACATATGACATAATGTATCCGATGCTCCCGAGGGGGATAACATCTCAATGTAGGGATCCATATAGTACCAATCCGTGATAATATCGTGACAGCATCAAATAAGGTAAACTAGAGCAGGAATATAATTCTAAGCAAGTTATGAAATAATCAGAGAATGTACTCGCCTGGTATCTGAATGTCTGAAGTAAATATATTGTCCGAGATGAGGTACCTGACTCCTAGTTAGAGCAACACAAGTCAAGATGTATACAGGGGATGATAAATGTAATCTACTATTATCTGCATGCTGTCTAGGTCAAACTAGTCCAAAGTCAACTCTAGTCAACTAGACTAGTCAAACTAGGTCAAGCCTAAGCCAACAAGTCTCACTAAGCCTAACCAACCTATTCTAGCAAGCACACATCACATCTAGGCTATACAAGTCTAACTATACCCTATACTGGCATTCAAGCCACACTCATAGGTAATGAGCCCTAGGCTATAGGCCTTAGGCAATATTACCTATATACCAATCCACATATTTACACATACCATATATTAATATATCTACCTAAAATAATATAACACACACATTATAATATATAGGATACATGATAATATATGTATCACCTATATATATATACATGAGTATATACACATATACATAGAGGATAGAAAAAAGGCATATGATAGTGTACATGTGTTAGCATGTGGCATGTGTCATGAGAGTGTAATATAATAGCATGTGTGTGGTAGTGTCAATAGAGGGCTGATATGGTAGTGTAATGCAAGGGTGTGTGAGTAGAGTGTTTAAGGACATGTGTGTGTGTGAAAATACAAAACAGGGTGTAAACTGGAAAATAGTGAGGGTGAGGATACCTGTGTGTGTATGACATGGTGGGGTGTGTGTCTCAGGTATTTGGCAACATGACAGTGTGCAATTGAGTGTGTAACAGGAAACAAAATCAGTGATGTGTCAATGGGTAGTAGGGTGTCCTTGGTTCAGTTCTCATATTCTGTTAAGTGAAATGTGTGTGTACAATATGAGAAGGAAGTACAAAACAGTTTTCTGTTTAAATGTGTGTGTGTGTGTCTGAATGGTGTGTGTCTTGCATGTGTAATTTCAGGAAAACAGTGAAAAGGGAATCTCAGAATTTACATGTATGGGTGTATAGCAGGGGACTTCACAGGTTATAGGGTTCTCTGTTGTAGAGTAAGGGTGTAGAAAATCAGTGCAATGTGTCATGTGTGTAGTGTCATCAGGTATTTGGCAACATGACAGTGAAAGGGTACATAGGTTCACATGTGAGGTGATATCCTGGAAAATCAGTTAACAGTTATCAAGGAAGGAATCAACTTAGTTAAGGAAAAGAAATGGGATCCAATTCTTAGGTTGGTCTTCAGGAATTTGAATCTAGATGACAGTCTCAGTTTTCAACACAATAAAATCTCAGAATTTATCAATAACTGAACTCAGTTTAAACATTGAAATAAATTCTCAGGTTTTAATTTAAAATCAGTTTTTACATTTCAATCAAACTCAGGTTCAGTTGTGAGCATAAGACAGTGTAGAGTGTGTGTCATCACTGTGATTTTCAGGAAGTGGCAATGACAGTAAACAATCCAACTCACATTCCTCACTTGTAAATCCTAGACTATAATCAACCCAATCAAATCTCACATGTAATCATCATTAAATAACTAACACACATGTGACTGATATGGCCATTTAACATTCAAACAGTTAAAATAGAATCAATTCCAGATTTGAAAAACAATCTCAGTTTTGTGACTGTAGGTTAACACCCTATCTCAGGTAAAACCAAAAACGAATCCATAAACCTATCTGTCAATACCAATCCTAAACTAATATCCCATTCAACATCATTAAATCAGTTTAAAAGCAGTTTAAATACCCAGAAAATCATTCAGTGAAAGGGCGTATCTGTAAGTATCAGAAATTGGGGGATTTCATGATTTCGAATCAAATAAATAAATAAAATCACAATCAGTGGGTTGGTAAATAGTGTCACATATGTGTACGTGTCCAGGCATACATTTGTGTCCAAGAAACTAGACAAAATCGTGTCCAAATCACAACACACACAGACACGTGAACTATGCACTTCGACAGCATCGTGCACGCGTGCACACGCGTCTAGGACACGACATACGACACTTCGTGTCACGTGCACATGCCCACGTGTTCGCCTAGGATAGGGCTACATGTGGGGTATCCTGACACGTGTCCACGACTGTGTCTACAGAGGACACGAACACAAGTTGTGCGTGTCTGTGCACGTGTACAACCGCCTGCGCGCGACAGCGCGCGGCCAGTGTAACCCCGATTGCTCTGCACACAGACCACGAGACGCTCCCAAATTTTGGGAGCATGGTCGCAGACGATGCCCCATGAATCCCACAAAAATTTAGGACACGATGTGTCCTGTGTCCAGAGAAATAGAGCCCGTGATGCAGGACACGGCCTACAGGCTCGTGCTGCGTATCCACACGTAAAAACAGGACACTAAATGGACACGAAACACTAGGACACCTTCACAAAAATTAATACTCACATCAAGATTTACAAATCCATGCAATTACATTTCAAAAATATGAAAATTAATTCCTATGTGGCATTTCTATAAACACCTAGCATATCAATACGTTACATGTCCGATACGGACACGAAATAGACACGAATTGTGCCCAAATTTCGTGGACAGTTAGGGTTGACCTAAATGAATGCAACCATGAAAAGAAATTGAGAAATGGAAGGGTTTGGATAGGTTTTACCTATTGAGAGCAAGTCTCAATAAAAAGCCCCAAATTAGAGAATCCCTCTTCCTCAAATTGTGTCCAAAAGAGCTCCACTCCTTGCAAGCAAGCCTCCTTCAATCTCCCCTCCAGATTTTGATCCAATTGCAAGAGGTTGGGATCAATTTGGTGGAGAAATGGAGGAGTTAGGCAATTTGGGGAAGAAATTAGGGTTTCCTACAAAGGGATGTTCTAAAGGAGGCAAGGGGTGTGTAGAGACATTATATAGGCTGAAGTTAGGTCTTGGTTGGGCTGTTGTGGCTGCCTAAAATGAAGAGCTAGGGTTAGGGTTTCAAGTCATGGGCCAATGGCTTAAGTCACAAGTCATTAAATCACAAGTTATTGCATTAAACCATAAGTCATGACTTAATTTCACTAAACCTAATCCCCTCATTCTAAAACCAATCTCTAATGACTAAAATGGGTTAACTCAAGTTAGGCTAGGGTTACCATAGCTAGGGTTAGGTTCTAGGCTAGTCCACTAGGTCTCAACAAGTCAAAGTCAAACTAGAATTCACCAATTCAATAAATAATCAAATAATTCAAATAAGTCAAAATGACCAAATTACCCTAGGCTAAAAATGATAATTAAAACACCCTAATCACATGGCTAGGCTCTAAGGCAGACAGTCTCTACGGTTTCACTAGCTGCACACCAAATCTCAAGTCATGATATTTAATAGTTTTAAAATGATTAAAAATCACTAAAAATTATATTAAAATTTTAAATACCATAATTAAATAAATTAAAATACAAAATTCAAAATTACCCTCATTTTAGAAACTGGATGTTACAGACTGCGACCTAAGCCGCTTGAGTCTTATGCGGCACAGTATGGCCGAAAACTGAAAGACTTATGCGGCTCAAAATGACTCCATCAGATTAATCGTATCCTACGATAGGACACGTGGCAGGCTAACCAAGTCTCAACCACCCAGATTTGCTGCAACAAAATCCCAACAAATCGCCAGCTGGCGGCCAAAGAGCGGGTCTTTACGTGCTGTTATAGCCACATGGCCACTGGCCATCTATACGGCTCAAAACACATATCATTATAAATAGCTGGGTGCCACACCCCTGCAAAGGCGGGCAACCTACGAAGGGCAATTTCTTCAAGAGCTAAGACTGCGTCGGATAGTACAAGGAGTAAGGCAGAGTTGATACACTTTCCAAGCCTCCACCGTCACCCCCAGAATAAAAAACTAAACAATTGTACTTAGATTATTTCCTAGGATTTTTTTCTAGGCTTTTCTTTGTATAAGCGAGTTTGTAATCAATTTCAGTGTTTCTATAATACATGTCTTTGATATTTTAATGGCAAACACTACACACTCCCTACGCACCAAATAATGTCATGACATTATCCTAGAGAAAGTGACAATCAACTAAATTTCACATCTACCTAGTGAGAGTTTCTAGCCAAATATAGACCGAGTTTGGACTCAAACTTAAGGCTAATGACCCTGGGACTTGACCCTAACCTATGGAGGTCTAATAAGGATGTGGTCTTGAACCTATTTTTTGGCCACAAACTTTAGTAGGCAACAGCTAAATTCTGTGTGGCTGAATCACATATTTCTTCACGGATTGGGATGGATTTTGACCATTTTATGCGATGACTCAACCCAATAACCCCTCTCCACTATTCCTTAGGAATGACATGGCCTTCTTCCCTTTATTTCCTCCCCCTAATATGTAGCCACAGTTAAAAATACAGCCACTTTCCCTCTCCTTCCTCTCCATCACACCAAGAACTCTCCAACCAGGCCACTTCTACCACGCTGTGTTCTAGGCTGAAAATACCATCATTCCAGCAGACTTTACATCTTAGAAACTAAGGTAAGATCTTCCCCTAACTCTCTAATACATTCGGCCTTAATTACCCATTTCTACATGTTTTTCCCCTGACAAACCCAATCTCACAGCATATCGAAAGTCTGAATTTAAATCACTTGTGGACATGTGATCCGTATTTCTCCAAGAAATTTGAGGTAAGTACCCCCAATATATTTATAATCTATAATGTATTTTCTCAGTTATATATATGTATCATGGTATTGTGGCAGCGTTTTAACCACTTCGAAGGTCAGTCCGATCTCTGTGTGACGTCATAGAATTCAGCGTACCCTTTGAACAAATCTCGACTTCCAAATAGGTATTTGTTTGATTCCCGAGCAATTTTTATGAATCTAAACTTAGGGAACAACATGTTATTTTATTCCCCTAGAAAGAAACCATATGTTAACATTAAAATGTCGTTTTAATTGAATAAATGCACACATTTTCGTGAATTCCATAATCAGTCATTTGTTGTTGTGAACCATATTACACCCTCTTTCTGTATCATTTTGTTCATAAAACCACATGGAATGAGACCTATATATGTCCCATTTGTTGCCCTAAAATTTTACTATATGGTATTTTGGAAAATATTGACATTAATGTCACGTTTTGAGACCTTATTCACTAATTCCAAAATCTGTAGTGTACAGTTGTGAACTGTTTTACACCTACTCTTAGTAACATTTTATTCATAAATCCTACATGAAATGAGACCTATATATGTCCCCTTTGTTGTCCTATATTTACACTATATAATGTTTTGGAAAATATTGATGATAATGTCACTTTTGACACCGTGTTCATTGATTCCAGAATCGACACACTGAGATTGCATGCGACATTTATGTGCGAATTTTCATGACTTGACCTAAAATCGGTATGATTATGACCCTAACACAATTCTCCATCAAACCTTATACTTTTAGGGTGTTTCCTTAAATTTATAGGTTTTACGTCACGTTTTAGGGCGATAGAATGCTAATTCCAGAATTCACATTTAGGGTTCAAACCATGTTTAGCCTAACTTTTTCTTATGCTATATTAGTCAAACCTATGTTAAACTTTAGGGACATATTTAGCACTCAAATACTTGTTAGAAAACCTATTTTTATCACATAGGGTATGTTATAGAATAAACGTACTTGACACATAGGTTATACTTGCCACGTGGCTTGGTCCCTCATATTTTGGGACTGGGACGTGACATGGAGCACTCCACACTCTACTAATTCCTATTTAAATATTCGGGACTTTCCAATATTTTATACATAAAATATTCACTCTCTTTCTCTCTCTTCTGCCACTCTCTCTCCTCTGCTGTCGACCGGCCGACCATTCGCCGTGCTTCGCCTGCCAGACGTCTGCACCACAGAGCTGCTCCGGTGACTTCGCCAAAAATTTTCTTATTCTCCTTCCCATGTCTCTTCTTCTTCTGCTCAGACAGTTTATCAGCGCCATCCCGTTCGAACCCCGGCCAAGCTCTGTCACTTGTCAGGTGAACTCCGGCGAGTTTTTCCATGCTTCTTCTCTCTACCGCTACATCTCTGGCCACCACAAACCTCCGCCTAACTCCACCTAACCGCCAGCACCATATCCCTCTACTACTCCTGCCATGATCACCCCTAACTCCAGCGAACCAGATCTAAACTCTGCCTCCGTTCACTAATACAACCCCGCTGATCTCGACCACTGCCACGCCGCCTTACATCATCACCGAACCACGACCGTCTCTACTATACATCCCTACCGACCACTTCCACCGCCCCAACAGAACACAGAACCACCGTGCACCAACCTTACGGCTACCAACACAACCCTGATTCCCTCACAATACAATACCGCCACACATCCACCACCTTGCCTACGACCCCGGCTAACTCTCTCCTGTTCTTGACACCACAATACCTCACAGAGCCTAACATCACGGACCTAGCGACCTACTCCGATGAAGCCCCACCATCAAAATTTTTGACCAGTTCCAGCTACACACACCATTAACCACACCAACATCCTAAACCCTAAACTCACCTGAGTTCTGCAAATGTCTTGAGCACTGCCACCTCCCTCGAAATCCTCGTCGCATACCTACTCCTCCGACCGAATCCAGAGTTAGCGCTACCGCCCTGTCCTCGTCCATTGCCGAGCCTGCCTTCTGATCCATTCTGCTCCCCCAGATCTGCCTTCGGTGGCATCCAGGACCGCGTCTCCTTTCTATAGAAGCTGCTGCGGTGAACCCTTGCTGGCAGTCTTTGGGTGAGCGCCACTAGTTGAGCCCTAGCGAAACTTGAGGTCGCCGATGCCTTTGCCGCACCGACGGTGCTTCCGCATGGGTGAGCCTTCCTTAACTTATCTATTCTCTGTTCTTCTCATTGACACACTCTCTCTCCTTCTCTTACCCTCTTCCTCTCCTTCGTTCATATTTCTGTGGTTGTTGTCTCTCTCTTGAAGAGAGCATAGCCTAGGGTTTTAACCCTAAACCAGTTTGGGTTGAACTGCAAAGCCCGGTTGGAAATTGTTGTTTTATTCTTTAGAAATTAAGTTATCTATAACTCTTAGGGTTTGGGCTTCAACCTTTAATGCTAGATTGATTTACTAGTTATTATTTCATGGGCTTGGGCTTCAAGCCCATTGATGTATATGTTAGATTATTTAGCACTAGGCTAAACAACTTTTATTTTGTGTTTGATTCTGGGCTGGGGCTTAAACCCCAAGTTGGTTAATGTTATATAGGATATGTATATATATTATATATGTATAATATTATTAGTATAAATAAATAATAGTATATGCATGAACAAAATCTTATAATGTTATATTAGTTGTGGTATGATATTTTGGTGAATATATTATATTATTATAATACTTTTGACCTAGATTAATATTTACCAAGTAATGTTTTATCTTATTTTGACTAAAGTAAAACCTAGCTTCCTAATATTACAAATATTTTTTCTTAACAAATGTTTGTTAATTTTAGAGATACTTTGATATTTTTATATATTTGCTAGTATTTACTTTAACCAAAAACTATTTTGCTAGGTCGCTAGTAGAAATATTTTCGAACTAATTTATCTAAATAAAATTGTTTTACTAAATTAATTCTTGCTAGCTTGTGTGTGTGTGTGTGTGTGTATAGTTAGCTAGAATATATTATTAGTGAATTAGCTTGTTAGGAGATAGCTAAATAATGTCATTCTTAGAATCTAACCTATTCTTGCCCACTCTAGGTGGAGACTTTGAGACACGTTGATTTGCAAGGACAAGACAAGTACTTCTATGATTTTGACTCATTTACTTCATGTCATAGTCTTTTCATATTGGACACATTGTTACACGACTTGGTCTTATACTCTGGTTCATGATCCTTTACTTGTCTTTGGGGGAAGGGAAATACTAGGATATGTGACCAAAGGCAAACATAGGATTCATGTTGATAGCTTAAATCTCACACCTGTGCACGTGGGGTTTAGATCGTACTAAATACTTGTTCTTATTCATGATCTTACCTAGCCGGACACATATTTTAGTATGTGTTTCAAACTCACATGTCATGATCTTTTGATTACAAGTTTCAGTCTGGTAGATTATGCATTTACAGTTCATGTTCATCATGTTTCATTGTTCCTTTACTTGTTCACATGTTGTACTTGTTTCAATATTATAGATTGTACTTTGCTCCTTTTTTGACTGGATAGTTGACATATTAGGCCAATGCATCAGGATTGGATTGAACGACTCCTAGAAGAATCTAGAAGCCCAGATGCAATATACATTTTATGTATTAGATAGTTTCATAAGCTAGATGTTTATTATCTCCCTTTTAGTTTAGTTGTCGGATATGTCTCCGGATACTCTTGTATATGTTGTATTAAAAAATAGTGGAATGTGATATTATTTTAGCATGTGACTAGTAGTTGTGATGAGCATGGATTATTTGAGCATTTTAACAGTTAATTAAAGCCTAGAACAGCTCACTACTGCTATTGACACAGTGTAGGCGGAGCGTGACCGACTCGTATCCGATTATTCGGGAGCGGGTCGTGACAGGAGTTTTCTCCAAAGTATGCTGAGATCAAGGGTACCAAGGTCCGGTCTTAATCCTACAACACACACACACACACAAAACTAGTAATATGCACTTATGAAAAAATATTAAAAAATTAAACAAATTTATTATAAAAACTGTTCATTCCTAGGAATTGAACTTGCAACCAAGAAAAATGCCTCCCGCATTAACCACTTGAGGTAGAATTATTTAGTAATAAATAAATCAAATTAGATAGTTAAATAGATAGTTAATTTTTTAAATAATTAATACAGTATTTAGATAGTTGTTTAGCTATTTTATTATTATTATTAAATTTATTTAAATGAATGATATACATACGGCTTGGGTGGCTCACTTTTGAGTCAAATCCAATTTATATATATATATATATATATATATATATATATATATATATATATATATATATATATATACACTAGTATTTCCAGTTTATTAGTCTTTTACTTATATCATAGTGTTTTACTTCTATCGTAATGAATTACCTAGGGTTATAGATCTACCTATATATATTTCCTATATTCACTTAGGTAAACTATTACTTTCAATATTTTATTTACTTATTTATTATTTTCAAGGTTATGAACTCAAGATATATACATATTTTGATAATTATAATTAAGTTTATATTTCATAATACAACTTCTAATAATTTATTCCTCAGTAAGTTATATCTATTATAAATATTATTATTTATTACTTTGAATTATTCCTTAGGTTATATATGGTACATAAACTTATATTAATTATCTTACGTAAATATATTTGTTATAACATTACTTTACATTTATTATCTAATGTAAATATTACATTAATTGTGAATTCTGCTTTTGAGTTCAAATTCCACATATGGGAAGAGGAGTTCTCTACTTCCTCGGTGAATTTAGGCTCGTGCTTTGGATTAGGTCGAAGGGACGACGTAGTGATGCATCGTTGGTTGGCATGACAAAAGTTTTAACGAGAGGTGCCAGATGGTTAACAAAGCGTTCATATGGGTTGGTTGAGTTGTCTGATTCACGATAACGAATGGTGGTGTAGGCAATCGATGGTGAGACACCGAACTCGTCGACCTGGGGTTGATGATGTATGGTCATGGCTATCGAAAAAAGGCAAGTCTTCACTGGACGATGCTGGAAAATCTAAGTGGCATAGGGTCGCATGAAAAACCACAACGAGAATGAAGACATCTCGTACATAAAATAGTGGACAAGATCGGAAGGAGGCAGAATCGACATTAATACATGTGGCAATGCGATCGAGTGGTTGTATTGAACTGAGTTTGGCAGAGGCCGACAGTTTCTAGGGCTGACATCAGCGAGAAGGTTTGACCAGTCGAGCAGAGGGATTGCTTGTATATCGAGGTGCTTATTGCGAGGTTGAGATCGATAGTGGAGACGCTAACGACATAGCTAGTCGTAGGTGATTTAGAGGAGTCAGTCAGGAAGAGGTTTACATGTTGCCGAGGTCAAAGATGACGGCTCGGTTGTACATCCACAAGGCAGTGGCTTGACGAGATGTCAGGGTATGTGCTGATTGGCTAGGGAGCTCGATGTAACCACCTAGTAAAGAATAGTGCAGTCGGCTCGAGCGGAAGAGATCGACATCGGGCCTTGGTGCTAGATGGAGAAGTTCATTTATGATGGTAGTACAGGGCTACATGAAGGATGGTAGAATTACCTTGGTGAGAACAAATGAGCATGGTTTAGGGAGGGGTCGGTCGTAGAGTCTGACTAGCTCTCGATAGAGGGCGAGGCCAACAGATAATGTTGGCAATAACAAAGGAGCATTACAGGGTACATTTGTGGTAGAAAGACACGATAGAGGAGGGGATACTGGTGTAGCTAGGTTGCTTGACAAGAAATTCGCTTGATGGGCTTAGAAGCAGGTGAGGGGTGGTCGGATCGACTCTGGATAGGGATATGTAACATTTGTTACCAGTTTTTGTATTTCTGAATTGTGAGTATTTTAAAAAAAATCAAAATTTGGAAATTTAGACTCTCGACTGGCATACTGCTAGTATACTAAGGTATACCGTCGATATACCATTCTGGATATTTTTGTGAATAATATCTAGATATTTTTATGAATAATGTTTTGGATATTTTTATAAATAGTGTTTAGATATTTTTGTAAATAGTGTCGATATATTCTATTGTCCATTGGTTTCTTGGTTCTGAAGCACCCTATTATCCATTGGATAATTGGTTTTCTTTCGATCGATGGGATCGTTTTAGAATGAGTCGCAGATCGCGATCCGATGGTCATGAGTAATTCACCCCTTCTATATATACCCTTTGATTTTCTTTCTCCTCTCTCTTTTATTCTCTTCACTCTCTCTTCATTTCTTTTACTCTTCTCCCCCGTTGGACTATGAATAGGAGCTGGCCTTGAGGCCTTGGGTGTGGTGTCTAACCCTCCTAGGAGGAGGAGTAAAAGCTTAGGCTTGGTTGCTAGCGACTCTAGGCAAGTACATCTTGCTCAAAAGTGATATAACCATGCTTTATTTTTGGTTTTTCATAGAAAGTAAATTTTTATTGGTCTATAATATGGTTCTTAAAATTGTTAACAACTTTAGTATATAGCATTTTTTTGTTTTGATCGGTGGTATTACGTATATCTTAGTTTCTAGATAGTATTTTCGAGTATTTTGAGGTATTCATCTTTCAATTTCAAAATCAGTAAAAACTAATACTTTCATGTTGTAGGAAATTCAATTCTATATGATTTTTACTTTTGAAGAATTTCGATTTAAAATGAGATTTTTATGGCTGAAATAAGTTTTGCTATTTTTTAAAGTTTCTGCCGCTGTTACAAAACGGTATACCGATGGTATACCGATGTATACCGACAAAATACTGATTTTATACCCCAAAACTCTCTGTCTTTTGGCCAAAATATTGCCAGTATACTACAGTATACCATCAGGTATACCGATTTTGGTTGTTTTTGGCTGATTTGAGCTGTTTTTGTCCGTTTTTGCCCATTTTTGCTATTTTCTTCGATTGAAATGATGTTTTATCATGCTCTAGTGTTATTGTATAGTTAAAAAATGATCGTACACTTTATATACATGACACATGTTCATGTTTACGTATTGTTCTATGTCTAGATTCTAGATAGTGGCTTATAGTAGCGCACTCATGTATTGATTTCCTTACTGATTTCTAGATCAAAGATATGAGTACATATTCTTCCTTGACATTATGGATATAGCTTGTTAAATGTTTAATCTATTGCATCTTGGCACTGGACAATCGAGTGTGAGTGTTGTCTCGTGTATCATGTGATGTTAGTACAGAGATATTCACAAGTGATAACTTGCGAATTACTCGTACGTAGCATACGTCATCTTAGAAAATTCTTGAGTGTCCACGACATAAGAAATTGACACAAATATGATAAGTTAAATGACTAGTAAATTCAAGTAGATCATTGTAGGAAAAAATTCGCACTACCAACCCCGAGCTCCAAGGGTCCCATGAGGCATGGCTCAACCCTGCTAGGCAAGAGCTCCATGACCAACTAAGTTTACGCATTTGGATACACGATCGAGTCATACATTTTGTCGGGTTGCGGCACAGTCAGTTATATTTTTTTACAAGTATATGTTATGGTTGTTCATGTTATAAGTTCAAGACACGTTTCATTTACCAGCAGTTTTGTTGGAAAATATATGGACAAGTTACTTGTACTTCTGGACATCTGGGTATCTGCAGTCAGGTAGTCGCGAAGATCCACAACTTGCATTCTAATAATTAGGTTTGTGACAACCCTAGTTAGTTAATGATAGCAAGTCGTATGCATTGATTGGCCATAAACTTTTGATTGTGCATTACTTTATATGCTCTTTATGCCGGTAAGTGGTCAGAGGCTAAGTTCTGCTCGGAAAAAAAATATGCAACCCCAATCCTTGTTTAATTTAAGGGTTGTGGCTCCGACTTTGTGTAGTTCCTAAGCTTCCTTGTTGCTCATCGGCTTATTCTTCTCTATAGCTATATTGTTCAGCATTTTCATTCAATCATTTATTCTCGATATACGTACATTGGTGCCATACTAGTCTCGACCTGTATTTATTTATTTCTATATATGTGTGTTGTTGTTAGGCTTTGTCGTTCACCTTGAGCTTCCTTGTTGTACTTGTTATTTGGGGTTTTGACTCCACTGGTTTTGCATGACCTGATTTCATAGTTCATCTCGGGGATCTACCATCTTCTTCTCCGGATGTTCGCACTCAGAGGACCGACACGGATTAGCGAGTGGGTTACCTTTATTTCCTACTCTAATTTGTACTTTCGTCTGGTGGTGTTTAGTCGTTCCTGTATTAGTCCTTGTATCTGGATTTTGTTTCCTCCATCTCTGAACGGTATGGATGTATATTCTGGATCGCGACTAGTTGTATATTTACGTACCTTTTGTATATTCAGTTGATGTATCTTTTCATTATGTCAGCTCTCACGATTATGTATACATTTGTGTTTGGAACGCCTTACCCATCTCATATGTGATTTACTCTTTATTATTTCTTGTGTTATTTGGATTCGGATAGGACGTGTCTAACCTTAGGAGTCATCAGTAGCATGCTAGAGTCCACCCACTTGTCTATTAGACAACCGTGACCGTATCTTGGGGTACTGGCGTACTCTGATATACGTAGTTGGCTTTGTTCGCCCCTGCTCTCCATTATTTTGGTTTTGAGGCATGATGGGGTGTTTTGGTGGCCCATGCATGTCTGCTTTTCAGACTTATGGGGGATTCATCTTGTTAGAATCTCAAATTTATATTTGTCTTTATTTGATCTCCTCTTGCTTAGCACATCATCGCGTTTCCTTTTAATTGTGAACATGCTTGATATGTCTTCTCTATTCTTGTCCTTTATTGATATCATGTGTCCTTATCCTTCAGTGACACCCTACATTTCTTATTCTTTCGAGGATTTCATTGCTCCATCTTCTTTCATGGTTCAGGCAGCAGGTCGGCATCAGATCCGGCCTCCGCAGAGTCGGGTGTCAGTACCATCTCAGCATCTATTGGCAGCTTAGTTCACTCCACTCCAGTCAGTTCATCCAGCTTAGTCAGCTTAGCCATCTCCTTTACTTCCATTAGTTCAGCCAACATAGATAGATCAGTAAGCTATGCTCGAGATAGTGAGGGGCATTGCCATATACTCTACAGCTCTAATAGTTATGGCTTTACATCATCGAGCTCCTCGCCAGGTAGTACCATTAGCTCGGATGGAAGTATCAGTGTAGCAGTCCAGGCAATCAGTACAGTTAGGGTGTACCTATTATGAGAAGCTCGAGGTATGTCGCATCTCAGTATAGGAGGGACAATGGTAAGTATCTCAGGTGTGGAGCGTCTGATCACAGATAGGGTCTTGCCTAGTTTCATATCCAGAGGCTTCATTAGTTGCCAGTTTCTTTGGTGATTGAGGCCAGAGAGGACCAGTAAAGTCAACCCGATCCCATGTTCAGCATCCCTTTCCTACGCGGTCTAAGCAGTTTCAATGTCAGCATCCGGTGCAGTTTGCCCAGGTCCAGTAAGTCAGGTAAAATCGACAGCAAGTCAGAGCAGCAGCCCCGATGCATAGGCAGAGAGAGTTTGTTATCATAGAGCAGATGTTGGCTGAGGGAAGTCAGATTGTCGGTAAGCCTCTGAGGTGTTCCTTCAGTCATTCTTATTCTTGGGTTTCGTCGACGGCCTTGTATTCCACTTATACCAGGAATGCAATGGTCGCCTCGACTTATTCAACGAGTGAAGGCGAGTTTCTCGTCCCACTCTCCCGCCTCCGTATCTCGTGATACATAATATCTATCATGTGCTACGACTATGAAGGTGCATCCTAGATTAGAGTCATGTCTTCGACTGAGTCGTTGGTACCGACTTACCTCGAGACTTGACCCTTGTCCACTTTCTGAGTCAGCGTATGCCAGCGAGGACGGATCCCTACTCAACTGACTCAGGGTATATTATTCCATATGCCTCCTAGTTCTCTTCTTTTCTTATATTATATATGTATATGTTTATTATTTTTTACGTCAATTTAAATGTTGTATCTCAAATATCACTTTACACGGGATGTTTTCTTTCGATGAGTTATGATTTTTGACCTTGTTTTAGCATGCGTGTTTCAATTGACTAGCTTTAGTGAAATTCCGAGGACAAAATTTTTCTAAGGTGGGTAGGGTGTAACATTCGCTACTAGTTTTTGTATTTCTGAATTGTAAGTATTTAAGATTTTTCCAAAATTAGGAAATTTAGACTCTCGACCGGCGTATACCGTCGGTATACCGTTCAGGATATTTTTGTGAATAATATCTAGATATTTTTATGAATAGTGTTTGGATATTTTCGTGAATAATATTTAGATATTTTTGTGAATAGTGTCGATATATTCTATTGTCCATTGGTTTCTTGATTCTGAACCACCCTATTATTCATTGGATAATTGGTTTTCTTTCGATGGATGAGATCGCTTTAGAATGAGTCGCGGATCGCGATCCAACGATCATGCTTAATTCACCCCTTCTATATATACCCTTTGATTTTCTCTTTCATCTCTCATTTCATTCTCTTCACCCTCTTTTCATTTCTTCTTCTCTTCTCCCCCTTGGGTTGTGTCACGCCCCACTCCCGTAGGAACGATCGTCCTCGCTAAGACGTGATGCTGCACGAGCCTAGATTGTGCTCGTGCAAGGCGGGTTCCATAACGGCCAATTACAACGGCTGCGACAGGGTCATCGTACAGAAGTCCCAAGCAGAGACATTGAATATGCCAGCAAAAATTTGGAAGCAAACACAAGTTACTCAAAAGATGATCTTTATTGATATTGAAACAAAGATTACAATGGGACGCAAGGCCAAGATTACAATCACTCAAGCTCACTCATCTCACATTACAAGTCACTCAGCTCTCTCTCATCTCTCAAATTACATTTGTCGATCCAGCGGATGCTTCGGAAGGCGACGTCCATACATTATGTCATGTATAAGTCTTGACTCCCCGTGGTCGCACGCTTCGAATCGCCAAGGAACTCCGTGCCTCGACGCATCCAAGCGAGCTCTGCACCATGAGCTTCTACCTGTGCCTGCATATAAAAACTGTGTGGGTGTCAGTACTCAACCGTACGGGTGGAGTGAGCTCCTCACCCACCCATACAAAACTGACACGTTAATTTACTTTGTGCAACATAGCCCCTTTATGATTGTCTTTCTACTCTTGCCTTAGGATCAGTTTTAGGACAAACGTCTTGGCATATTTTGTGTCTGAAGACCATCCCGTGCTTGCAACAACAACGTCAAACCCAACTACGTTAACCTATCAAGTCGTGCTTGTCTTTCGGCCAATAGTCAGAGACGCAACTACACGATAGTGTCCAATTCCCATGTAACCGTGCTACCTCTTTGAGGCAGTGCCTCATCGCTTAGTCTTGCCTATACTCGTGTTGTGACAGCGCGATCGTGTCTCATATTTTTGAGGTCGTGCCCTGCAACTCAACGTAACTTCACCAACTTGCCCTACGGCCCTTTTGACTTAACTCAAAACAACTCAATACTTACTCATGTAACTCTGTGTCGAGGACCTAACACTCGAAGCCACATCTCGTGCCGAAGTACGGGTCCTTGCTATAGCCAAGTCCTAGGCTCTTAAACTATGGTACAAGCCGTGCACACATACCTTATCAACACCATGTAGGCCAAAAAAATGAAAGTCACGCTGAGTTGATCAGAACAAAGTCTAAAAGTCACGCTGAGTTGATCAGGACAAAGTCTAAAAGTCACGCTGAGTTGATCTAGACCGACAATGTTTTCTCAAATACACGCAGAGACAGCTCATCATTTGTCAGAGTGTCATTATGACTGACAGCACGACAGTCAAAGAATGTCTTTTCGTATGCCACGTATGCATGAAACTCAAGAGATCACAGCCGACTATTGCGTGATTTTCGAAATCTTCTTCAACAAGAATCAGCCTTCATCAAGTTGGCGTACCAAAAGAGCCTATTGTCATTTAATGCAACTGACAAAAGGCAATCAAAGTCAGAGATTTTGTGTCAGTCGAGGCACGTCGAATCAAGACAGCTGGCAGTTCTGACTCAAGTCTGCGTGTATTTCGAACTTCTATGTTCCTTCCTCAAGCTTGCGTGTATTTTGAAGCTTTCTACACCAAGTCTGCGTGGATTCTGAAGCTTTCTGCACCAAGTCTGCGTAAATTCTGAAGCTTTCTGCCCCAAGTCTGCGTGGATTTCATCCTCAACAAGCCTGCGTAGATTTCATCAAATTAGAGTACGTGGCAGCCATGCCACCGATCTCTCACCTGCGTATCCTGTAACTTGCACACGACTCATGCATGATTGCCATGTGTCCAACAGTTACAGGCCACGTCCAGTAACTGCTCATAATCTTGCGTATGTTAAATCCTGCGTGATTTTCAACTATGTACAGGTTGTGAAGACAGTTGTCTTTTTCAGTTATTTTTGACTCTATAAATAGAGTTCTTTTCTCATTCATTGTACAGATACATAGATATCTAAATTGCTGTTGCATTTTTGAGAGCTTTTCTTCTTTGCATCATCTAAGGGATAAAGTGATCGTCTTCTAGATCGGATTCCTACAGTTGTAATTTTCCCAGAAACACAATAAATAAAGTGAATTTATTTATGGAAAACAAATTGACGACTCTGCTGGGAAAAACCATCTCCTCTTCTGAGATGGCAACAACTCAATGCGACACTTCGTCAGTCGGCTCGACGAAGAAGGTGATATCGATACAATTCGATCAACTCGCCTACGAAGAAATACAGCGGGCTAAGGGTGGCAAGCCCACTTCAGCCTCCATCACCACTGCCAATTCGAAGAGACGATCTGTCTACGTCCCTAAGACTCTGTTGGCAACCAATGGTGAAGTTTCTGCCACAGTGTCTACTCCTAACACTGGCAAGGACTCTACTGCAAGCACACACTCTTGTGTGCTCGAAGACGACAGCAGTCAAAAGTCACGCTGGCAGCACTGGCTCCTCAGCCAAGCCTGTTCCAGCGTGCAATTTCAATTCCAAAAGTCACGCTAGCAACACTGGCTCCTTAGCCAAGCCTGTTCCAGCGTGCAATCTCAATCCCAAAAGTCACGCTGGCAGCACTGGCTCCTTAGCCAAATCCGTTCCAGCGTGTATTTCTAAATTCAAAAGTCATGCTGACAGCACTGGCTCCTTAGCCAAATCTGTTCCA
>JANAVB010020997.1:13124110-13241610 GCA_029216955.1 Iris pallida
GCAGAGGACCCGAGAAACCGAGCAAAAATTTGTCGAAAGAAACCCTAACCCCGCAACACCTCCTCGACCCCTAGCCTCTGCGCGTACCCCCACGCGCGCGGCGCCGCCCTGGGCCACCGTCGGCCGGCGACAGAGCCGCCGTGCGGGTCGCCGGAAGACTCTCACAGCAACCGCGGCAGTAGCTTTTCGCAGTGAAGGTACCACTTCGTGAATCGAATTTCTTCACGTATACTTCATTGTTTTTTATTCCGTAAATTTCTAGGGCTAGCCCATATACCCATCTAGGGACCCGTCCAGATGGTTTGTTTTGAGTAGATCCAGATTCGACTCGAAGTCGACTCGAAGTCGACGAAAAACCTTGTCTCAAAACAGAGTATGGGACAGTCCCGACCCTAAATTGGAAATCGATTCCCTGCCAATCGACCGACAGTTTCGAAATTCTATCAAAATAGGGTTTTAGACAACCTATAGGACTTGAAGACCCTTTTGGTAGTTTCTGATTTCGTCTAATATGTCTCGAGAAAACAATTGCTAAAAATCGAGAAAAACCTATGAAAACAGTTTTTGAAAATTAGAAAATTCATCCACACGATGTGCGTCCCGCCAAACCGGGCGACGTGGTCGCGAACTGAAGGCATCGAAAGGTGCGTAACGGCTTCGTGGTCGTGTGGGCTTTGACAGAATTCAAATTGGTCGCGTGTGCGCGACGAATTTGATGTGTATCCGTCGAAATTCACCGTATCGGCCTCTGTTAATTCTTCGTGCACGCTCGTCAGATCGAGACGAAACTTGCGCCAACAGGACCATATCGTTTTTCTGGTCCTGTATGCCAAGTTTGGTCAAATTTTGAGACAGTTGAATCGTACGTTTTGCGGGCCCCACGGTCCCACTCAACGGGCAATTTTGTGCACGGCCCTCCGAAATCCAACTTTGGACATACGGTTGGGTTCGTATCAGAAAACTGGATCCGTAGACATTTAGTTTGACGACTTTAGAGACCGTTGACTCTGGCACGTTTTCGTGTGCAAAGCGGGTCCAACGGCGGACATCGTTTTTGTCCGAAATTATCGTTTTGCCCCTGTGTCCAGAATTGGACTTAAGAACAGGCGATTCTAGCTAATTTGACTATTCTGAGAACATTGGTAATGTTTATTTCAGCTTCTGGGGACTGTTGTACGGGTTTTGACTATTGTGGCACATTGACTAGTTTAGACTGTCGGTTTCACCAGCAGAGGACCACAGGCGAGTACAGTTTATTGTTTGCATTTCGATATTGATCTTTACTATATTTCATTGATTAGTCATTGGTTATGTGATTTTTATACTCTATTATAAATTGTTGAGTCGGGAATGAGAAGTACCAAGGATGTGTGATCCGACCGTAGACAGTGTTTATTTTCATGCAGTAGATCTCGTAGACAGTGTTTATTTTCATGCAGTAGATCTCGTAGACAGTTTATTTTCATGCAGTAGATCTCGTAGACAGTGCTTATTTTCTGCAAGTAGATCTCGTAGACAGTGCTTTTTTCTGCAAGTAGATCTCGTAGACAGTGCTTATTTTCTGCAAGTAGATCTCGTAGACAGTGCTTATTTTTCATGCAAGTAGACCTCGTAGACCGTGCGGTGTAGTATCCCAGACTGATCACATATCAAAGGTACTTCTATCAGTTGGGTAAAGTATTTCGTGTCTATTTATTGCTATTGGTTTTCCGTATTTCCTGTTTATTTTCAAAACTCATGATTGATGTCTAACCTTTGTTTTATAGTCATTTTCTTTATTGAAATTGTATTCTGTGAATTGTGCTCGTTCTATTCCTGACTGGAAACCAACATTTTTAGGTTAGCCGCGGATTCACTTAGCTTGGGGAGTGACGGGAATATTGAAGACAAAAGCCTAGAGACTAGATAGATAGTTGAGTTGTAGTCATTCATTTATTTGTACAAGTTTATATTTTTCTACAAATGTAAAACTTGTGATCTTTGTAAATTAAATTAATTATGTGAATGAGCATTATTTGTGATTTTGATCTTCATGGCCGTGACAACGTTCTACCGTCGACACTGCGGCGTAGGCTGGCTTAGACACGTCTCGTATCCGTTTAAAAAAAATGGGTGCGGGTCGTGACATGGAATGACGGGAAGACCTCCAGACAGGTGGAGGTGCACTCCCAAAAGCTGCAAACGCTCCTATATGAGCAGAAATAGGGGGTGATATGGTCCCAGCATCCACAATTGGGCAAGGGGTGGTAGGCCTCTCGCCAGCGTCTGCTGGACCAGAGCGATGCGATCGTGTCTCGATCACCATCCTGGAGACAGATCAAACAAGGAATCAATACTGAGATAGAATCGATAATTCAATGGAGGACAGTTATTTAAGGAAGCAATCTTTAACAGGAATTTAGATGACAGGAATCCAGTTAAGAGTTTTTTCTAATGTGATTGAGTACCTCAAAATAATTCTAATCCTACTACAGGCTGTAGTGGTACTCTAGTTGAATACCACTACACAAACTCGACCTGTATGGGCCACCACTAAAAACGTATCACGACCCGCACCCACTGTGAGGTACGAGTACGTAACAGCGCCCAGCCTACGCCGCAGTGTCGGCGGTAGAACGCTGTCCTAGGTCAATCATCTAACAATATAAGGTACCTGTACAATTATACACTCCGAATGGAGATGACATAGCAATACAGTCTCAATCACATCTAAGGTGGAATACGATAAAGATAGTCAGATATGAACAGAGGAAAATCCACAGAGGTACAATCCAGATAAAAACTCAGTGGTTATGATACATCTCCACAAACATCCAAAAGAAACAACTCCCAATATATACAATAATGTATCAAAGAGAAGGACAAGTAAGAGTCTAAGCTATCTATACTAAGCAAGGGGTATCATCCTTAGCGGCTGCCTGAACCTCCCCAGGGGTCCAGGTCGCGAGTGTCATCTAGGCAAGCTCCAAAGTAAGGGGTGCAGGGTTCCTCATCATCCTCTGTAAAATTTTCAACAGGTCCAGTCAGGACGGGAGCTAGCACAATACATCTCACGCAGATCATAACATGATAGAGAATATAAACATGCAAGAGAGTACGATACATGAAACTGAAAGAAAGTACATGATGTAAACAGAGAGAGAACTATAATAGAAATATCTACTATAAGTAGAGAGCTACCAGTGACTAGTGATTTAGAGTACAAAGTCGACATGTGAACGGCTGGATTTGCACATGACTATACTAAAGAGGCGCACATGGCTATACTACTTTGGAATTGTTTAAATGACTATTTATACTCCCCCATACCCCAATCAATACACAAAGATCCAAACAAGTTATGTTACGTACATGGTTTTACATGAAGCCCATAAATGGGTGCACATGAAGTATACATGAGAGCTCATACATGAGTGCACATGAAGTTCATATGGGGGGCCCATAAATGGGTGCACATGAAATTCACATGAAGGCTCATAAATGAGTGCACATGCAATATAGGTTATACATGAGATACATGGGAAATATGACCGATTATGAGAGCACATGAGAGTACACGAGCATGCATGAACGAGCATGAAGCACATGAAAACATGAATAACATGAGAGCAAAAAATACATATACACGAAACATATGACATAATGTATCCGATGCTCCCGAGGGGATAACATCTCAATGTAGGGATCCATATAGTACCAATCCGTGATAATATCGTGACAGCATCAAATAAGGTAAACTAGAGCAGGAATATAATTCTAAGCAAGTTATGAAATAATCAGAGAATGTACTCGCCTGGTATCTGAATGTCTGAAGTAAATATATTGTCCGAGATGAGGTACCTGACTCCTAGTTAGAGCAACACAAGTCAAGATGTATACAGGGGATGATAAATGTAATCTACTATTTATCTGCATGCTGTCTAGGTCAAACTAGTCCAAAGTCAACTCTAGTCAACTAGACTAGTCAAACTAGGTCAAGCCTAAGCCAACAAGTCTCACTAAGCCTAACCAACCTATTCTAGCAAGCACACATCACATCTAGGCTATACAAGTCTAACTATACCCTATACTGGCATTCAAGCCACACTCATAGGTAATGAGCCCTAGGCTATAGGCCTTAGGCAATATTACCTATATACCAATCCACATATTTACACATACCATATATTAATATATCTACCTAAAATAATATAACACACACATTATAATATATAGGATACATGATAATATATGTATCACCTATATATATATACATGAGTATATACACATATACATAGAGGATAGAAAAAAGGCATATGATAGTGTACATGTGTTAGCATGTGGCATGTGTCATGAGAGTGTAATATAATAGCATGTGTGTGGTAGTGTCAATAGAGGGTGATATGGTAGTGTAATGCAAGGGTGTGTGAGTAGAGTGTTTAAGGACATGTGTGTGTGTGAAAATACAAAACAGGGTGTAAACTGGAAAATAGTGAGGGTGAGGATACCTGTGTGTGTATGACATGGTGGGGTGTGTGTCTCAGGTATTTGGCAACATGACAGTGTGCAATTGAGTGTGTAACAGGAAACAAAATCAGTGATGTGTCAATGGGTAGTAGGGTGTCCTTGGTTCAGTTCTCATATTCTGTTAAGTGAAATGTGTGTGTACAATATGAGAAGGAAGTACAAAACAGTTTTCTGTTTAAATGTGTGTGTGTGTGTCTGAATGGTGTGTGTCTTGCATGTGTAATTTCAGGAAAACAGTGAAAAGGGAATCTCAGAATTTACATGTGGGGTGTATAGCAGGGGACTTCACAGGTTATAGGGTTCTCTGTTGTAAAGTAAGGGTGTAGAAAATCAGTGCAATGTGTCATGTGTGTAGTGTCATCAGGTATTTGGCAACATGACAGTGAAGGGTACATAGGTTCACATGTGAGGTGATATCCTGGAAAATCAGTTAACAGTTATCAAGGAAGGAATCAACTTAGTTAAGGAAAAGAAATGGGATCCAATTCTTAGGTTGGTCTTCAGGAATTTGAATCTAGATGACAGTCTCAGTTTTCAACACAATAAAATCTCAGAATTTATCAATAACTGAACTCAGTTTAAACATTGAAATAAATTCTCAGGTTTTAATTTAAAATCAGTTTTTACATTTCAATCAAACTCAGGTTCAGTTGTGAGCATAAGACAGTGTAGAGTGTGTGTCATCACTGTGATTTTCAGGAAGTGGCAATGACAGTAAACAATCCAACTCACATTCCTACTTGTAAATCCTAGACTATAATCAACCCAATCAAATCTCACATGTAATCATCATTAAATAACTAACACACATGTGACTGATATGGCCATTTAACATTCAAACAGTTAAAATAGAATCAATTCCAGATTTGAAAAACAATCTCAGTTTTGTGACTGTAGGTTAACACCCTATCTCAGGTAAAACCAAAAACGAATCCATAAACCTATCTGTCAATACCAATCCTAAACTAATATCCCATTCAACATCATTAAATCAGTTTAAAAGCAGTTTAAATACCCAGAAAATCATTCAGTGAAAGGGCGTATCTGTAAGTATCAGAAATTGGGGGATTTCATGATTTCGAATCAAATAAATAAATAAAATCACAATCAGTGGGTTGGTAAATAGTGTCACATATGTGTACGTGTCCAGGCATACATTTGTGTCCAAGAAACTAGACAAAATCGTGTCCAAATCACAACACACACAGACACGTGAACTATGCACTTCGACAGCATCGTGCACGCGTGCACACGCGTCTAGGACACGACATACGACACTTCGTGTCACGTGCACATGCCCACGTGTTCGCCTAGGATAGGGCTATATGTGGGGTATCCTGACACGTGTCCACGACGTGTCTACAGAGGACACGAACACAAGTTGTGCGTGTCTGTGCACGTGTAACCGCCTGCGCGCGACAGCGCGCGGCCAGTGTAACCCCGATTGCTCTGCACACAGACCACGAGACGCTCCCAAATTTTGGGAGCATGGTCGCAGACGATGCCCCATGAATCCCACAAAAATTTAGGACACGATGTGTCCTGTGTCCAGAGAAATAGAGCCCGTGATGCAGGACACGGCCTACAGGCTCGTGCTGCGTATCCACACGTAAAAACAGGACACAAATGGACACGAAACACTAGGACACCTTCACAAAAATTAATACTCACATCAAGATTACAAATCCATGCAATTACATTTCAAAAATATGAAAATTAATTCCTATGTGGCATTTCTATAAACACCTAGCATATCAATACGTTACATGTCCGATACGGACACGAAATAGACACGAATTGTGCCCAAATTTGTGGACAGTTAGGGTTGACCTAAATGAATGCAACCATGAAAAGAAATTGGAAATGGAAGGGTTTGGATAGGTTTTACCTATTGAGAGCAAGTCAATAAAAAGCCCCAAATTAGAGAATCCCTCTTCCTCAAATTGTGTCCAAAAGAGCTCCACTCCTTGCAAGCAAGCCTCCTTCAATCTCCCCTCCAGATTTTGATCCAATTGCAAGAGGTTGGGATCAATTTGGTGGAGAAAATGGAGGAGTTAGGCAATTTGGGGAAGAAATTAGGGTTTCCTACAAAGGGATGTTCTAAAGGAGGCAAGGGGTGTGTAGAGACATTATATAGGCTGAAGTTAGGTCTTGGTTGGGCTGTTGTGGCTGCCTAAAATGAAGAGCTAGGGTTAGGGTTTCAAGTCATGGGCCAATGGCTTAAGTCACAAGTCATTAAATCACAAGTTATTGCATTAAACCATAAGTCATGACTTAATTTCACTAAACCTAATCCCCTCATTCTAAAACCAATCTCTAATGACTAAAATGGGTTAACTCAAGTTAGGCTAGGGTTACCATAGCTAGGGTTAGGTTCTAGGCTAGTCCACTAGGTCTCAACAAGTCAAAGTCAAACTAGAATTCACCAATTCAATAAATAATCAAATAATTCAAATAAGTCAAAATGACCAAATTACCCTTAGGCTAAAAATGATAATTAAAACACCCTAATCACATGGCTAGGCTCTAGGCAGACAGTCTCTACGGTTTCACTAGCTGCACACCAAATCTCAAGTCATGATATTTAATAGTTTTAAAATGATTAAAAATCACTAAAAATTATATTAAAATTTTAAATACCATAATTAAATAAATTAAAATACAAAATTCAAAATTACCCTCATTTTAGAAACTGGATGTTACAGACTGCGACCTAAGCCGCTTGAGTCTTATGCGGCACAGCATGGCCGAAAACTGAAAGACTTATGCGGCTCAAAATGACTCCATCAGATTAATCGTATCCTGCGATAGGACACGTGGCAGGCTAACCAAGTCTCAACCACCCAGATTTGCTGCAACAAAATCCCAACAAATCGCCAGCTGGCGGCCAAAGAGCGGGTCTTTACGTGCTGTTGTAGCCACATGGCCACTGGCCATCTATGCGGCTCAAAACACATATCATTATAAATAGCTGGGTGCCACACCCCTGCAAAGGCGGGCACCTACGAAGGGCAATTTCTTCAAGAGCTAAGACTGCGTCGGATAGTACAAGGAGTAAGGCAGAGTTGATACACTTTCAAGCCTCCACCGTCACCCCAGAATAAAAAACTAAACAATTGTACTTAGATTATTTCCTAGGATTTTTTTCTAGGCTTTTCTTTGTATAAGCGAGTTTGTATCAATTTCAGTGTTTCTATAATACATGTCTTTGATATTTTAATGGCAAACACTACACTCCCTACGCACCAAATAATGTCATGACATTATCCTAGAGAAAGTGACAATCAACTAAATTTCACATCTACCTAGTGAGAGTTTCTAGCCAAATATAGACCGAGTTTGGACTCAAACTTAAGGCTAATGACCCTGGGACTTGACCCTAACCTATGGAGGTCTAATAAGGATGTGGTCTTGAACCTATTTTTTGGCCACAAACTTTAGTAGGCAACAGCTAAATTCTGTGTGGCTGAATCACATATTTCTTCACGGATTGGGATGGATTTTGACCATTTTATGCGATGACTCAACCCATAACCCCTCTCCACTATTCCTTAGGAATGACATGGCCTTCTTCCCTTTATTTCCTCCCCCTAATATGTAGCCACAGTTAAAAATACAGCCACTTTCCCTCTCCTTCCTCTCCATTCACACCAAGAACTCTTCAACCAGGCCACTTCTACCACGCTGTGTTCTAGGCTGAAAATACCATCATTCCAGCAGACTTTACATCTTAGAAACTAAGGTAAGATCTTCCCCTAACTCTCTAATACATTCGGCCTTAATTACCCATTTCTACATGTTTTTCCCCTGACAAACCCAATCTCACAGCATATCGAAAGTCTGAATTTAAATCACTTGTGGACATGTGATCCGTATTTCTCCAAGAAATTTGAGGTAAGTACCCCAATATATTTATAATCTATAATGTATTTTCTCAGTTATATATATGTATCATGGTATTGTGGCAGCGTTTAACCACTTCGAAGGTCATCCGATCTCTGTGTGACGTCATAGAATTCAGCGTACCCTTTGAACAAATCTCGACTTCCAAATAGGTATTTGTTTGATTCCCGAGCAATTTTTATGAATCTAAACTTAGGGAACAACATGTTATTTTATTCCCCTAGAAAGAAACCATATGTTAACATTAAAATGTCGTTTTAATTGAATAAATGCACACATTTTCGTGAATTCCATAATCAGTCATTTGTTGTTGTGAACCATATTACACCCTCTTTCTGTATCATTTTGTTCATAAAACCACATGGAATGAGACCTATATATGTCCCATTTGTTGCCCTAAAATTTTACTATATGGTATTTTGGAAAATATTGACATTAATGTCACGTTTTGAGACCTTATTCACTAATTCCAAAATCTGTAGTGTACAGTTGTGAACTGTTTTACACCTACTCTTAGTAACATTTTATTCATAAATCCCACATGAAATGAGACCTATATATGTCCCCTTTGTTGTCCTATATTTACACTATATAATGTTTTGGAAAATATTGATGATAATGTCACTTTCTGACACCGTGTTCATTGATTCCAGAATTCGACACACTGAGATTGCATGCGACATTTATGTGCGAATTTTCATGACTTGACCTAAAATCGGTATGATTATGACCCTAACACAATTCTCCATCAAACCTTATACTTCTTAGGGTGTTTCCTTAAATTTATAGGTTTTACGTCACGTTTTAGGGCGATAGAATGCTAATTCCAGAATTCACATTTAGGGTTCAAACCATGTTTAGCCTAACTTTTTCTTATGCTATATTAGTCAAACCTATGTTAAACTTTAGGGACATATTTAGCACTCAAATACTTGTTAGAAAACCTATTTTTATCACATAGGGTATGTTATAGAATAAACGTACTTGACACATAGGTTATACTTGCCACGTGGCTTGGTCCCTCATATTTTGGGACTGGGACGTGACATGGAGCACTCCACACTCTACTAATTCCTATTTAAATATTCGGGACTTTCCTAATATTTTATACATAAAATATTCACTCTCTTTCTCTCTCTTCTGCCACTCTCTCTCCTCTGCTGTCGACCGTCCGACCATTCGCCGTGCTTCGCCTGCCAGACGTCTGCACCACAGAGCTGCTCCGGTGACTTCGCCAAAAATTTTCTTATTCTCCTTCCCATGTCTCTTCTTCTCCTGCTCAGACAGTTTATCAGCGCCATCCCGTTCGAACCCCGGCCAAGCTCTGTCACTTGTCAGGTGAACTCCGACGAGTTTTTCCATGCTTCTTCTCTCCTACCGCTACATCTCTGGCCACCACAAACCTCCGCCTAACTCCACCTAACCGCCAGCACCATATCCCTCTACTACTCCTGCCATGATCACCCCTAACTCCAGCGAACCAGATCTAAACTCTGCCTCCGTTCACTAGTACAACCCCGCTGATCTCGACCACTGCCACGCCGCCTACATCATCACCGAACCACGACCGTCTCTACTATACATCCCTACCGACCACTTCCACCGCCCCAACAGAACACAGAACCACCGTGCACCAACCTTACGGCCACCAACACAACCCTGATTTCCTTACAATACAATACCGCCACACATCCACCACCTTGCCTACGACCCCGGCTAACTCTCTCCTGTTCTTGACACCACAATACCTCACAGAGCCTAACATCACGGACCTAGCGACCTACTCCGATGAAGCCCCACCATCAAAATTTTTGACCAGTTCCAGCTACATACACCATTAACCACACCAACATCCTAAACCCTAAACTCACCTGAGTTCTGCAAATGTCTTGAGCACTGCCACCTCCCTCGAAATCCTCGTCGCATACCTACTCCTCCGACCGAATCCAGAGTTAGCGCTACCGCCCTGTCCTCGTCCATTGCCGAGCCAGCCTTCTGATCCATTCTGCTCCCCCAGATCTGCCTTCGGTGGCATCCAGGACCGCGTCTCCTTTCTATAGAAGCTGCTGCGGTGAACCCTTGCTGGCAGTCTTTGGGTGAGCGCCACTAGTTGAGCCCTAGCGAAACTTGAGGTCGCCGATGCCTTTGCCGCACCGACGGTGCTTCCGCATGGGTGAGCCTTCCTTAACTTATCTATTCTCTGTTCTTCTCATTGACACACTCTCTCTCCTTCTCTTACCCTCTTCCTCTCCTTCGTTCATATTTCTGTGGTTGTTGTCTCTCTCTTGAAGAGAGCATAGCCTAGGGTTTTAACCCTAAACCAGTTTGGGTTGAACTGCAAAGCCCGGTTGGAAATTGTTGTTTTATTCTTTAGAAATTAAGTTATCTATAACTCTTAGGGTTTGGGCTTCAACCTTTAATGCTAGATTGATTTACTAGTTATTATTTCGTGGGCTTGGGCTTCAAGCCCATTGATGTATATGTTAGATTATTTAGCACTAGGCTAAACAACTTTTATTTTGTGTTTGATTCTGGGCTGGGGCTTAAACCCCAAGTTGGTTAATGTTATATAGGATATGTATATATATTATATATGTATAATATTATTAGTATAAATAAATAATAGTATATGCATGAACAAAATCTTATAATGTTATATTAGTTGTGGTATGATATTTTGGTGAATATATTATATTATTATAATACTTTTGACCTAGATTAATATTTACCAAGTAATGTTTTATCTTATTTTGACTAAAGTAAAACCTAGCTTCCTAATATTACAAATATTTTTTCTTAACAAATGTTTGTTAATTTTAGAGATACTTTGATATTTTTATATATTTGCTAGTATTTACTTTAACCAAAAACTATTTTGCTAGGTCGCTAGTAGAAATATTTTCGAACAATTTATCTAAATAAAATTGTTTTACTAAATTAATTCTTGCTAGCTTGTGTGTGTGTGTGTGTGTGTATAGTTAGCTAGAATATATTATTAGTGAATTAGCTTGTTAGGAGATAGCTAAATAATGTCATTCTTAGAATCTAACCTATTCTTGCCCACTCTAGGTGGAGACTTTGAGACACGTTGATTTGCAAGGACAAGACAAGTACTTCTATGATTTTGACTCATTTACTTCATGTCATAGTCTTTTCATATTGGACACATTGTTACACGACTTGGTCTTATACTCTGGTTCATGATCCTTTACTTGTCTTTGGGGGAAGGGAAATACTAGGATATGTGACCAAAGTCAAACATAGGATTCATGTTGATAGCTTAAATCTCACACCTGTGCACGTGGGGTTTAGATCGTACTAAATACTTGTTCTTATTCATGATCTTACCTAGCCGGACACATATTTTAGTATGTGTTTCAAACTCACATGTCATGATCTTTTGATTACAAGTTTCAGTCTGGTAGATTATGCATTTACAGTTCATGTTCATCATGTTTCATTGTTCCTTTACTTGTTCACATGTTGTACTTGTTTTCAATATTATAGATTGTACTTTGCTCCTTTTTTGACTGGATAGTTGACATATTAGGCCAATGCATCAGGATTGGATTGAACGACTCCTAGAAGAATCTAGAAGCCCAGATGCAATATACATTTTATGTATTAGATAGTTTCATAAGCTAGATGTTTATTATCTCCCTTTTAGTTTAGTTGTCGGATATGTCTCCGGATACTCTTGTATATGTTGTATTAAAAAATAGTGGAATGTGATATTATTTTAGCATGTGACTAGTAGTTGTGATGAGCATGGATTATTTGAGCATTTTAACAGTTAATTAAAGCCTAGAACAGCTCACTACTGCTATTGACACAGTGTAGGCGGAGCGTGACCGACTCGTATCCGATTATTCGGGAGCGGGTCGTGACAGGAGTTTTCTCCAAAGTATGCTGAGATCAAGGGTACCAAGGTCCGGTCTTAATCCTACAACACACACACACACACAAAACTAGTAATATGCACTTATGAAAAAATATTAAAAAATTAAACAAATTTATTATAAAAACTGTTCATTCCTAGGAATTGAACTTGCAACCAAGAAAAATGCCTCCCGCATTAACCACTTGAGGTAGAATTATTTAGTAATAAATAAATCAAATTAGATAGTTAAATAGATAGTTAATTTTTTAAATAATTAATACAGTATTTAGATAGTTGTTTAGCTATTTTATTATTATTATTAAATTTATTTAAATGAATGATATACATACGGCTTGGGTGGCTCACTTTTGAGTCAAATCCAATTATATATATATATATATATATATATATATATATATATATATATATATATATATATATATATACACTAGTATTTCCAGTTTATTAGTCTTTTACTTATATCATAGTGTTTTACTTCTATCGTAATGAATTACCTAGGGTTATAGATCTACCTATATATATTTCCTATATTCACTTAGGTAAACTATTACTTTCAATATTTTATTTACTTATTTATTATTTTCAAGGTTATGAACTCAAGATATATACATATTTTGATAATTATAATTAAGTTTATATTTCATAATACAACTTCTAATAATTTATTCCTCAGTAAGTTATATCTATTATAAATATTATTATTTATTACTTTGAATTATTCCTTAGGTTATATATGGTACATAAACTTATATTAATTATCTTACGTAAATATATTTGTTATAACATTACTTTACATTTATTATCTAATGTGAAATATTACATTAATTGTGAATTCTGCTTTTGAGTTCAAATTCCACATATGGGAAGAGGAGTTCTCTACTTCCTCGGTGAATTTAGGCTCGTGCTTTGGATTAGGTCGAAGGGACGACGCAGTGATGCATCGTTGGTTGGCATGACAAAAGTTTTAACGAGAGGCGCCAGATGGTTAACAAAGCGTTCATATGGGTTGGTTGAGTTGTCTGATTCACGATAACGAATGGTGGTGTAGGCAATCGATGGTGAGACACCGAACTCGTCGACCTGGGGTTGATGATGTATGGTCATGGCTATCGAAAAAAGGCAAGTCTTCACTGGACGATGCTGGAAAATCTAAGTGGCATAGGGTCGCATGAAAAACCACAACGAGAATGAAGACATCTCGTACATAAAATAGTGGACAAGATTGGAAGGAGGCAGAATCGACATTAATACATGTGGCAATGCGATCGAGTGGTTGTATTGAACTGAGTTTGGCAGAGGCCAACGGTTTCTAGGGCTGACATCAGCGAGAAGGTTTGACCAGTCGAGCAGAGGGATTGCTTGTATATCGAGGTGCTTATTGCGAGGTTGAGATCGATAGTGGAGACGCTAACGACATAGCTAGTCGTAGGTGATTTAGAGGAGTCAAGTCAGGAAGAGGTTTACATGTTGCCGAGGTCAAAGATGACGGCTCGGTTGTACATCCACAAGGCAGTGGCTTGACGAGATGTCAGGGTATGTGCTGATTGGCTAGGAGCTCGATGTAACCACCTAGTAAAGAATAGTGCAGTCGGCTCGAGCGGAAGAGATCGACATCGGGCCTTGGTGCTAGATGGAGAAGTTCATTTATGATGGTAGTAGCAGGGCTACATGAAGGATGGTAGAATTACCTTGGTGAGAACAAATGAGCATGGTTTAGGGAGGGGTCGGTCGTAGAGTCTGACTAGCTCTCGATAGAGGGCGAGGCCAACAGATAATGTTGGCAACAACAAAGGAGCATTACAGGGTACATTTGTGGTAGAAAGACACGATAGAGGAGGGGATACTGGTGTAGCTAGGTTGCTTGACAAGAAATTCGCTTGATGGGCTTAGAAGCAGGTGAGGGGTGGTCAGATCGACTCTGGATAGGGATATGTAACATTTGTTACCAGTTTTTGTATTTCTGAATTGTGAGTATTTTAAAAAAAATTCAAAATTTGGAAATTTAGACTCTCGACTGGCATACTGCTAGTATACTACGGTATACCGTCGATATACCATTCTGGATATTTTTGTGAATAATATCTAGATATTTTTATGAATAATGTTTTGGATATTTTTATAAATAGTGTTTAGATATTTTTGTAAATAGTGTCGATATATTCTATTGTCCATTGGTTTCTTGGTTCTGAAGTACCCTATTATCCATTGGATAATTGGTTTTCTTTCGATCGATGGGATCGTTTTAGAATGAGTCGCAGATCGCGATCCGATGGTCATGAGTAATTCACCCCTTCTATATATACCCTTTGATTTTCTTTCTCCTCTCTCTTTTTATTCTCTTCACTCTCTCTTCATTTCTTTTACTCTTCTCCCCCGTTGGACTATGAATAGGAGCTGGCCTTGAGGCCTTGGGTGTGGTGTCTAACCCTCCTAGGAGGAGGAGTAAAAGCTTAGGCTTGGTTGCTAGCGACTCTAGGCAAGTACATCTTGCTCAAAAGTGATATAACCATGCTTTATTTTTGGTTTTTCATAGAAAGTAAATTTTTATTGGTCTATAATATGGTTCTTAAAATTGTTAACAACTTTAGTATATAGCATTTTTTTGTTTTGATCGGTGGTATTACGTATATCTTAGTTTCTAGATAGTATTTTCGAGTATTTTGAGGTATTCATCTTTCAATTTCAAAATCAGTAAAAACTAATACTTTCATGTTGTAGGAAATTCAATTCTATATGATTTTTACTTTTGAAGAATTTCGATTTAAAATGAAATTTTTATGGCTGAAATAAGTTTTGCTATTTTTTAAAGTTTCTGCCGCTGTTACAAAATGGTATACCGATGGTATACCGATGTATACCGACAAAATACTGATTTTATACCCCAAAACTCTCTGTCTTTTGGCCAAAATATTGCCAGTATACTACAGTATACCATCAGTATACCGATTTTGGTTGTTTTTGGCTGATTTGAGCTGTTTTTGTCCGTTTTTGCCCATTTTTGCTATTTTCTTCGATTGAAATGATGTTTTATCATGCTCTAGTGTTATTGTATAGTTAGAAAATGATCGTACACTTTATATACATGACACATGTTCATGTTTACGTATTGTTCTATGTCTAGATTCTAGATAGTGACTTATAGTAGCGCACTCATGTATTGATTTCCTTACTGATTTCTAGATCAAAGATATGAGTACATATTCTTCCTTGACTATGGATATAGCTTGTTAAATGTTTAATCTATTGCATCTTGGCACTGGACAATCGAGTGTGAGTGTTGTCTCGTGTATCATGTGATGTTAGTACAGAGATATTCACAAGTGATAACTTGCGAATTACTCGTACGTAGCACTACGTCATCTTAGAAAATTCTTGAGTGTCCACGACATAAGAAATTGACATAAATATGATAAGTTAAATGACTAGTAAATTCAAGTAGATCATTGTAGGAAAAAATTCGCACTATCAACCCCGAGCTCCAAGGGTCCCATGAGGCATGGCTCAACCCTGCTAGGCAAGAGCTCCATGACCAACTAAGTTTACGCATTTGGATACACGATCGAGTCATACATTTTGTCGGGTTGCGGCACAGTCAGTTATATTTTTTTACAAGTATATGTTATGGTTGTTCATGTTATAAGTTCAAGACACGTTTCATTTACCAGCAGTTTTGTTAGAAAATATATGGACAAGTTACTTGTACTTCTGGACATCTGGGTATCTGCAGTCAGGTAGTCGCGAAGATCCACAACTTGCATTCTAATAATTAGGTTTATGACAACCCTAGTTAGTTAATGATAGCAAGTCGTATGCATTGATTGGCCATAAACTTTTGATTGTGCATTACTTTATATGCTCTTTATGCCGGTAAGTGGTCAGAGGCTAAGTTCTGCTCGGAAAAAAAATATGCAACCCCAATCCTTGTTTAATTTAAGGGTTGTGGCTCCGACTTCGTGTAGTTCCTAAGCTTCCTTGTTGCTCATCGGCTTATTCTTCTCTATAGCTATATTGTTCAGCATTTTCATTCAATCATTTTATTCTCGATATACGTACATTGGTGCCATACTAGTCTCGACCTGTATTTATTTATTTCTATATATGTGTGTTGTTGTTAGGCTTTGTCGTTCACCTTGAGCTTCCTTGTTGTACTTGTTATTTGGGGTTTTGACTCCACTGGTTTTGCATGACCTGATTTCATAGTTCATCTCGGGGATCTACCATCTTCTTCTCCGGATGTTCGCACTCAGAGGACCGACACGGATTAGCGAGTGGGTTACCTTTATTTCCTACTCTAATTTGTACTTTCGTCTGGTGGTGTTTAGTCGTTCCTGTATTAGTCCTTGTATCTGGATTTTGTTTCCTCCATCTCTGAACGGTATGGATGTATATTCTGGATCGCGACTAGTTGTATATTTACGTACCTTTTGTATATTCAGTTGATGTATCTTTTCATTATGTCAGCTCTCACGATTATGTATACATTTGTGTTTGGAACGCCTTACCCATCTCATATGTGATTTACTCTTTATTATTTCTTGTGTTATTTGGATTCGGATAGGACGTGTCTAACCTTAGGAGTCATCAGTAGCATGCTAGAGTCCATCCACTTGTCTATTAGACAACCGTGACCGTATCTTGGGGTACTGGCGTACTCTGATATACGTAGTTGGCTTTGTTCGCCCCTGCTCTCCATTATTTTGGTTTTGAGGCATGATGGGGTGTTTTGGTGGCCCATGCATGTCTGCTTTTCAGACTTATGGGGGATTCATCTTGTTAGAATCTCAAATTTATATTTGTCTTTATTTGATCTCCTCTTGCTTAGCACATCATCGCGTTTCCTTTTAATTGTGAACATGCTTGATATGTCTTCTCTATTCTTGTCCTTTATTGATATCATGTGTCCTTATCCTTCAGTGACACCCTACATTTCTTATTCTTTCGAGGATTTCATTGCTCCATCTTCTTTCATGGTTCAGGCAGCAGGTCGGCATCAGATCCTGCCTCCGCAGAGTCGGGTGTCAGTACCATCTCAGCATCTATTGGCAGCTTAGTTCACTCCACTCCAGTCAGTTCATCCAGCTTAGTCAGCTTAGCCATCTCCTTTACTTCCATTAGTTCAGCCAACATAGATAGATCAGCAAGCTATGCTCGAGATAGTGAGGGGCATTGCCATATACTCTACAGCTCTAATAGTTATGGCTTTACATCATCGAGCTCCTCGCCAGGTAGTACCAGTTAGCTCGGATGGAAGTATCAGTGTAGCAGTCCAGGCAATCAGTACAGTTAGGGTGTACCTATTATGAGAAGCTCGAGGTATGTCGCATCTCAGTATAGGAGGGACAATGGTAAGTATCTCAGGTGTGGAGCGTCTGATCACAGATAGGGTCTTGCCTAGTTTCATATCCAGAGGCTTCATTAGTTGCCAGTTCCTTTGGTGATTGAGGCCAGAGAGGACCAGTAAAGTCAACCCGATCCCATGTTCAGCATCCCTTTCCTACGTGGTCTAAGTAGTTTTAATGTCAGCATCCGGTGCAGTTTGCCCAGGTCCAGTAAGTCAGGTAAAATCGACAGCAAGTCAGAGCAGCAGCCCCGATGCATAGGCAGAGAGAGTTTGTTATCATAGAGTAGATGTTGGTTGAGGGAAGTCAGATTGTCGGTAAGCCTCTGAGGTATTCCTTCAGTCATTCTTATTCTTGGGTTTCGTCGACGGCCTTGTATTCCACTTATACCACGAGTGCAATGGTCGCCTCGACTTATTCAATGAGTGAAGGCGAGTTTCTCGTCCCACTCTCCCGCCTCCGTATCTCGTGATACATAATATCTATTATGTGCTACGACTATGAAGGTGCATCCTAGATTAGAGTCATGTCTTCGACTGAGTCGTTGGTACCGACTTACCTCGAGACTTGACCCTTGTCCACTTTCTGAGTCAGCGTAGGCCAGCGAGGACGGATCCCTACTCAACTGACTCAGGGTATATTATTCCATATGCCTCCTAGTTCTCTTCTTTTCTTATATTATATATGTATATGTTTATTATTTTTTACGTCAATTTAAATGTTGTATCTCAAATACCACTTTACACGGGATGTTTTCTTTCGATGAGTTATGATTTTTGACCTTGTTTTAGCATGCATGTTTAACTGACTAGCTTTAGTGAAATTCCGAGGACAAAATTTTTCTAAGGTGGGTAGGGTGTAACATTCGCTACTAGTTTTTGTATTTCTGAATTGTAAGTATTTAAGATTTTTCCAAAATTAGGAAATTTAGACTCTCGACCGGCGTATACCGTCGGTATACCGTTCAGGATATTTTTGTGAATAATATCTAGATATTTTTATGAATAGTGTTTCGGATATTTTCGTGAATAATATTTAGATATTTTTGTGAATAGTATCGATATATTCTATTGTCCATTGGTTTCTTGATTCTGAACCACCCTATTATTCATTGGATAATTGGTTTTCTTTCGATGGATGAGATCGCTTTAGAATGAGTCGCGGATCGCGATCCAACGATCATGCTTAATTCACCCCTTCTATATATACCCTTTGATTTTCTCTTTCATCTCTCATTTCATTCTCTTCACCCTCTTTTCATTTCTTCTTCTCTTCTCCCCCTTGGGTTGTGTCACGCCCCACTCCCGTAGGAGCGATCGTCCTCGCTAAGACGTGATGCTGCACGAGCCTAGATTGTGCTCGTGCAAGGCGGGTTCCATAACGGCCAATTACAACGGCTGCGACAGGGTCATCGCACAGAAGTCCCAAGCAGAGACATTGAATATGCCAGCGAAAATTTGGAAGCAAACACAAGTTACTCAAAAGATGATCTTTATTGATATTAAAACAAAGATTACAATGGGACGCAAGGCCAAGATTACAATCACTCAAGCTCACTCATCTCACATTACAAGTCACTCAGCTCTCTCTCATCTCTCAAATTATATTTGTCGATCCAGCGGATGCTTCGGAAGGCGACGTCCATACATTATGTCATGTATAAGTCTTGACTCCCCGTGGTCGCACGCTTCGAATCGCCAAGGAACTCCGTGCCTCGACGCATCCAAGCGAGCTCTGCACCATGAGCTTCTACCTGTGCCTGCACATAAAAACTGTGTGGGTGTCAGTACTCAACCGTACTGGTGGAGTGAGCTCCTCACCCACCCATACAAAACTGACACGTTAATTTACTTTGTGCAACATAGCCCCTTTATGATTGTCTTTCTACTCTTGCCTTAGGATCAGTTTTAGGACAAACGTCTTGGCATATTTTGTGTCTGAAGACCATCCCGTGCTTGCAACAACAACGTCAAACCCAACTACGTTAACCTATCAAGTCGAGCTTGTCTTTCGGCCAATAGTCAGAGATGCAACTACACGATAGTGTCCAATTCCCATGTAACCGTGCTACCTCTTTGAGGCAGTGCCTCATCGCTTAGTCTTACCTATACTCGTGTTGTGACAGCGCGACCGTGTCTCATATTTTTGAGGTCGTGCCCTGCAACTCAACGTAACTTCACCAACTTGCCCTACGGCCCTTTTGACTTAACTCGAAACAACACAATACTTACTCATGTAACTCTGTGTCGAGGACCTAACACTCGAAGCCACATTCGTGCCGAAGTACGGGTCCTTGCTATAGCCAAGTCCTAGGCTCTTAAACCATGGTACAAGCCGTGCACACATACCTTATCAACACCATGTAGACCAAAAAAATGAAAGTCGCGCTGAGTTGATCAGAACAAAGTCTAAAAGTCACGCTGAGTTGATCAGGACAAAGTCTAAAAGTCACGCTGAGTTGATCTAGACAGACAATGTTTTCTCAAATATACGCAGAGACAGCTCATCATTTGTCAGAGTGTCATTATGACTAACAGCACGACAGTCAAAGAATGTCTTCTCGTATGCTACGTATGCACGAAACTCGAGAGATCACAGCCGACTATTGCGTGATTTTCGAAATCTTCTTCAACAAGAATTAGCCTTCATCAAGTTGGCGTACCAAAAGAGCCTATTGTCATTTAATGCAACTGACAAAAGGCAATCAATGTCAGAGATTTTGTGTCAGTCGAGGCACGTCGAATCAAGACAGCTGGCAGTTCTGACTCAAGTCTGCGTGTATTTCGAACTTCTATGTTCCTTCCTCAAGCTTGCGTGTATTTTGAAGCTTTCTGCACCAAGTCTGCGTGGATTCTGAAGCTTTCTGCACCAAGTCTGCGTAAATTCTGAAGCTTTCTGCCCCAAGTCTGTGTGGATTTCGTCCTCAACAAGCCTGCGTAGATTTCATCAAATTGGAGTACGTGGCAGCCATGCCACCGATCTCTCACCTGCGTATCCTGTAACTTGCACACGACTCATGCATGATTGCCATGTGTCCAACAGTTACAGGCCACGTCCAGTAACTGCTCATAATCTTGCGTATATTAAATCCTGCATGATTTTCAACTATGCACAGGTTGTGAAGACAGTTATCTTTTTCAGTTATTTTTGACTCTATAAATAGAGTTCTTTTCTCATTCATTGTACAGATACATAGATATCTAAATTGCTGTTGCATTTTTGAGAGCTTTTCTTCTTCGCATCATCTAAGGGATAAACCGATCGTCTTCTAGATCGGATTTTACAGTTGTAATTTTCCCAGAAACACAATAAATAAAGTGAATTTATTTATGGAAAACAAATTAACGACTCTGCTGGGGAAAAACCATCTCTTCTTCTGAGATGGCAACAACTCAATGCGACACTTCGTCAGTCGGCTCGACGAAGAAGGTGATATCGATCCAATTCGATCAACTCGCCTACGAAGAAATACAGCGGGCTAAGGGTGGCAAGCCCACTTCAGCCTCCATCACCACTGCCAAGTCGAAGAGACGATCTGTCTACGTCCCTAAGACTCTGTTGGCAACCAATGGTGAAGTTTCTGCCACAGTGTCTACTCCTAACACTGGCAAGGACTCTACTGCAAGCACGCACACTCTTGTGTGCTCGAAGACGACAGCAGTCAAAAGTCACGCTGGCAGCACTGGCTCCTCAGCCAAGCCTGTTCCAGCGTGCAATTTCAATTCCAAAAGTCACGCTAGCAACACTGGCTCCTTAGCCAAGCCTGTTCTAGCATGCAATCTCAATCCCAAAAGTCACGCTGGCAGCACTGGCTCCTTAGCCAAATCCGTTCCAGCGTGTATTTCTAAATTCAAAAGTCATGCTGACAGCACTGGCTCCTTAGCCAAATCTGTTCCAGCGTGTATTTTACCAAAATTTGGCTCTTTAGCCAAAACTTCATACGCAGACAATACTGGCTCCTTAGCCAAATTGTCACCAGCATACTCTAAGAAGAATAGCTCTTTAGCTATCTCTTCTTCTTTGCCAAGTTCTACTAGAACTGGGGGTGGTCTTGCTAGAACTCCTCCACAAATGGCTCACAAAGTCCCTTCGAAAAGAAATAACTCTTTAGTTGTTTCTTCTGCTCCTGTAGTGTTTACTTCAGGAACAGCTTTGACTGACAGTTTTGTTAGTCAAAGAAAAGGAGATGGTCTCTTGACTACTCTTCCTTCTGGACATTCTATGTCTCAAAACTTGAATAAGTCTAAGAAGAAACATTTCTTAATGTCTTCTTCTACGACTTCTTCAAATTGGGCACAGAATTTGTCTACAAAAGAGGGTCTGTTACCAACTCCTAATCAAGGGGATGGTTCAACTCTTCCTTTCCTGCAGATATCCAGATCAATGGAAGGAAAACTCCAAGTTTCAAAAACCAATGTGTTACCGCCAACTGATCTAAGAGCAAAACTTGATCAAATCCGTTTAGGAAGCACTTCTAGTGTCAAAAAACCATACCAATCGGGAACAAAAGCAAGAGATCCAGATGCAGAGTATGCTAGAAATTATGTGATTCACATTAATCACTCTCTATATAATCAAGAGCCATCAAGATCCAAGAACCGGAAATATATTCCTAAAAATACACAAAGAATGTTCTCTGATGTACCTCAATCTTCACAGACAGATCTACGAGAACACCTTCAACAGAAGAGAAGGAATAATTCTGTGTCAATGGACCATGCTGAAAGTGACTTCCAGCCGAGAGTCATAATTCAATGCAGATGTCAATTAATGGATCATGACCGTGTTGATCATAAATGTGATTTCCAACCGAGAGTCACAATGCAATGCAGATGTCAAACTAAACGACAATCTGTCTTCAATCGGATTCAGTGTGAACCTATGCCTGATGAAGATGAACCTCTGTTTGCTTCTGTCAACATGACCTCTCGGGACACTGGTGTTGGCCCATTGGTCATATGGTCAACCTGATTTTAATAATTGATCAAAACTCTGTCTGGATATACAAAGCTTGTTGGGACATTCTCAGCCTCTTGGACATAAGCAAGATTGGATATTCACTTCGTTCAAGACTGAAGATCTGTTTGCCTACTTGAGTCTGTATTTTCTATGCAATGTAATTTTCTTTTTATTTGAGTCTAGGAATACATTGTACACCGAGTCGTACTGGCAAATAGGCTATTCCCAAAATAGTTCAAAATGTTTTTAAAAATGACCTATCAAATTGTTTACAAAAAGGTTTTCAAAAAGGTTTTCAAAAATCACCAAAACCTATTTTAAAAACCCTAACCTAACCCTGACAGAACTCGGCCAGAGTTTGGCCAGAGTTCGGCCAGAGTTCGGTTGGTGGCCGTTTTGATTTTGAATTCTCTGGAACTTGGTCCTCCTGCAGTTGCGGATTTGACCGAGATTTGCTCATCGAGTTCTGCCCGAATTCTGCCCGAATTCTGACAGAGTTCTCCCTTTGGAAATTCTATAAATAGAGAAGTATTTCGATCATTTCAAATCACTCATTCACTTTCAATCTTCTCTCTATCTAAAGCTTTCTATCTTCCAAAGAGTTTTCTAGAGCTTTCATTTTCAGATCCCAAGCCAGTTATAATCCTCTAGTCGATTTGCCAGTGCGGTACGGTCTAGAAGTTTCTGAGAGATTGTAATCAGAAGGCTTGATTGAAGAATACCTCTTCACATTTGAAGTTGGACGAGTTCTTCGTATCAAAGCTCGCGTTGTAGAAGTTGCAAGGACTTCGTAAGAAAACTTGCGGTTTTTCCTATAGTGGATTCAAACTGGTAGCAAGAGTTCTACCGACTGGATTAGTCCTCAACAGAGGGATACCAGTATACATCGCTGTCTTTGCGTTTGCTTTCTGAACTCTGCCTTTACTTTATTTTCATCTGTGATTATATACTGTGATTGTGTTGCTAACTTTTTAATTAGCATTATTCCGCTGCCAACTCTATTCACCCCCCCTCTAGAGTATTACGCTTTACTATATCGTTCCTACAACTGGGGGTATAACTGATAGTCCAGATGGAGTATATAGAGGCACCAGATCAAGAGTCATGGCTTCTAATCAAAGAACTTCGCTTTCTGAAGATTATTCTGAATTTCTTGGAGAATCTAACTTCCCACCTCTTCCTACTGGGGGTAATTCTCCTACAAATGACTTTGACACACAAAGCAGTGATTCAGAACATACAACATCCACTAATTCATCAATAATCCCTCGTACAGTCACAACATATATGGTGGATGGGAATACTGAATTGAACAATGAACCTTCTTCTTCGATGACTCCTCAAGACCAAAGGATTGCTTCTTTGGAACAGCAAATGAAATCTATGGCTGATACTATGAAGTCGATGTATAAACTCATGGCAACTCAACTGCAAAATCGACAGACTGTACCAGATGCCATACCAATTGACACTGGTGTAAGCCCAGTACAGGTTCCTCCAGCAGTACAATCCAATACTCCTGGGCAAGCCCAACCGGTTCCCAGTCACTCTGGAGCTGGGGGTAGTACTTATAATGATGTTTCTTCTCCCAACTATTCTCTACAAGCTACAACTCCACAATCCTCCGGAGTTGTTACTGAAGAATTGAGGAATCTCCGAACTCAATTTGAGGCATTCAAACAGAAGGATGGTTTACAAAGGTTAGACATCAAGCAACCTTATCCAATAGAATGGAAGCAAGTATCATATCCTCCTAAATACAAGCCTCCTACTATCTCATTCTATGATGGAACCACTTCTCCGAGTCAATTTATTAATCACTTTGAAGTGATGACTGACCAGTTGCAACCAAGTGACGCCCTCCTTACTCGGGTATTTGTCGGATGTCTCAAAGGAACGGCTTATGAATGGTATAGAAGTCTCCCAGATGGGTATATTATCTCATTTGCCGGTTTTAAACAAATATTTCTTGAACGGTTCTATGAAGGGCTCAATGACATGACTATGTCTGCCCTTATAAGAATCAAGCAGAAAAATAATGAAACTACAGAGGAATTCATTGAACGGTTTCGAAGAGAAGCTCTGAAGATGCCTCTTGGCACTCCTGATGCTGTCACCATCGACACATGCAAATCAAATTTATTGCCAATTATCAGCATGTGGACAGGATCTACTCAATTTTAAGATTGGCCTTCCTTCATAGTTAGTGCTAAAGCCGCAGAAATTAGTGCTGAAACTTTCAAAGGTTTAGGAGTACAGATGACTCCCAAAGAAACAAGTCAAAGTACTAACAATAATGCTAAATCCAATACTCGCAAGGAAAAAGAAACCCTTGAAGTTAATCTTCAGAGTAAAGATGCATCGACTGTTCAAACTCCTCCTGCTTCTACAACTCAACAACCAAGAGCACCTCGCCCCAAAGAAGAATACTCTTTTGATGACGATGATGTTCTTGGTATCTTTGAATGTCTGCTGAAAGGTAATAAAATATAATTACCTGAAATCAAGAAACCTGATGAAGCTGGTAAGACGGATCATCCTAAATATTGTACATACCACAGAATGTTAGGTCACACAGTTCGTACATGTTATGTACTGAAAGAAAAGATCCAGGAAATGATTAAATCTGGAGCTATCACTCTTACTCCGAAAGATAAGACTGTCACTTCCAACGTCGTCTCTATGCAATTCGGAGATTTCCCTCCTCAACTCCTTGAAAGCGGGATTGTTCCTATTCCCAAGGCAACTCTTGAAATAGTGAATATTCCTCCTCCACAGTCTAAAGGATTAGTACCAATTACTATGGAAACAGGAGAAATCATATGGATTCATCCTGATCTAGTGGCAAATTTTGAATCTCCTCCTCTTCAAAAGACTACTTCCCAAAAATCTAAGAAGGCTGGGAAAACTAAGTCATGTCATATGACTTCTTTCGAATCTACCTCTGACACAGAGCCAAAAGATAATGAAGAAGCACTTGCTGGTGCTACTCGAACAGGGAAACCTTATCTGAAGGATTATTCCAAGAGTCCTGAGGATACTCCTGATATCCCTCCTGCTGACAAAGATGCTCCTAATGTTCCTCTTGAAGAAGAATTATCTACTGTACCTGTTCCTTCAACTGCACCTGTTGTACCTACTCCTTCCAAGCCCACAGCTCTTGAGAAAGACAAACAACAGGCTCGATTTGATAAGCCAATCAAGAAGTCCCCTCCTCTTGGGCTTCAAAAACCTTATAACTTCGACATTTTAGCTCAACTTGCTAATACTCCAGCTAGAATGTCCCTCTTTGAACTTCTACGTCTTTCTAAAGAGACTCGGGAGACGTTAAGTGAGGCACTTCTTCAGGCTGACTCTTGTCTTGCACAATTAAAGAAGCCAGGTGAAGAACCTGCCACTTGCTTACATTGCAACAGTGTATTGGAGATTATACCAAATATCACCTTTACACAAGATGACATACTACTGGAGGATAATCGACATGATCGGCCTCTCTACTACACCGGTTATATCGATACGGTGAAGGTAGACCGTATCCTCATTGATCCAGGGTCTGCTATAAGTATAATGCCAAAGAGTCTGTTGGATAAACTAAAAATCCCTCTTCATAAGCTTTCCAAGACGGTTACTACTATCCTGGGATTCAATCAAAGCCAAAGCGAGCCTTTGGGAAAGATTCATCTGAAACTCCAGATAGGCGATTTCAGATCTAAAGTCACTTTCTATGTGATCGAGATCGTGGGATCTTATAATATTCTTCTAGGGAGGCCCTTTCTTCATGAAAATAATGTGGTGCCTTCTACTCTTCATTAGTGTTTTAAATACATGACAGCAATGGAAGAGTACAAAAGGAAGTTGCTGATATAAATCCTTTCCATGGGGTTGAAGCTTATTTCAATGATTTTCGGATGTACAAAGAAGAATATACAAGGGTGATACAAGCTATGGAGAAAGAGGATCCGCAAAGTGAGACTTTGATAATTCCTGTTAAAGGTCGAATTACTCAGCAACAATCTCCTAAATCTTCTGGAGAAGCCCCCTTCATTATTACAGTGAGCGGACGGATCTCTCCATTACCTCAGTCGTCTACTCAAGATACATTGATCATTCCTGTCAGTGGGCGTACTACAGTTCCTGTATCTCCACATATAAAACAGGATACTCTGGTAATCCCTGTTGGAGGGCGGACTACTCTTCCATCTCAGGCTTCAAGGGAGCTCACCTCTTCTGAGCCATTTGTTATCGATCTTAATCGAAACAAAACTTCCTCTTGTTCTTCTTCTCCCCCTTTAGTCATTGATTTGGCTAAGATTTCTAAGGCTCAGCCTTCTCCCAATATAAATACTGCTACTTTTAAATTTAATGAAAAGTCTCCATCTTTGCAGTATATTAATGTGTGTAATCATGTTCATAGTTATTTACATTTGTTAGATGACTTGAGAACAATAACTATAGGAGTTGTACAGACTTTTCATACAGACATATCCCTAGAATCAGTACAAACTTCATATTTTCTGGTTCCTAGTAGAAAGCCAGGAGACATTCCAATATTCTTCTACAAAGGGCCCCAGAATCCTTCTGCTTTAGAAGATGATGACAAAAACGATGATACTGAAAGATTACAACTACGTCGTTATAGTCAGCAATCTAAAGATATCATTAAAAATATGGGCTATGACTTCAGAACTGGCCTCAGTAATGGGAGAGAAAGAAGAATGCCTGTTCGGATTCCTCCTTTAAAATATGGAAAAACGAAATGCGGATTAGGTTATATTGCTCCTACTCCCTTTATCAATACTATCCATGAAGATCCCGAATCTGACGAAGATAAGAGATCTGATTCTTCCAGTACTACCTCTTGGGATTCTGATACAAGTATCGGCGACTTCCACCACAACATTCTGTCTTCCAACATGGTTTCCGTCGATGGTTCTGAAGATGATAAAAATGAAGACGAGTTTGAAATCTCACCTGAATCAGAACAATGGGCCCAAAGGTTAGATAATCAATGGGAGTTCCGATTCGAACAAAAAGAACCTCCGACTGAAGACAAACTTGTTCAAATAGATGTTGGCGAAGAGGGATCCCCCAAACCAATATTCATCAGTGAAAGTCTTTCAGAAACTGATAAGCAAGACATGATCAAACTTATTCGTGAATACATCGATGTCTTCGCTTGGAGTTATGAAGATATGCCAGGACTTGATCCACAAATCGCAACTCATAAACTCAATATCATGCCGAATGCTAAACCGGTCAAACAGCAACAGCGACGATTTCGTCCAGACATTATGGATGCAATTGAAGCTGAAGTCAATAAACTCATGGCCTCTGGGTTTATTAGAGAGGAACAACATTCCGATTGGGTGGCTAATATAGTTCCTGTCCTTAAAAAGACTGGCAAGATCAGAGTATGCATAGACTTCCGCGATCTCAATGCAGCATGTCCTAAAGACGAATTCCCTCTACCAATTACTGATGTTATGATCGATAATACTTGTGGGTTTGAACGGATGTCATTCATGGACAGGTATTCTGGGTACAATCAGATTAAAATATTTCCAGATGATGAGAAACATACTTCCTTCAGAACACCGATCGGTACATACTGTTATACAGTGATGCCATTCGGTCTCAAGAATGCAGGAGCAACTTATCAACGAGCTATGAGCACTATATTCCGTGAATGTTTGCGGAAAACAGTCGAATGCTACGTTGATGATATTTCAGTCAAAAGTCGACAAAAAGAGGATCACATCCAAGATTTGAAGACTATTTTTGATCTATGCATAAGCATCAACTAAAGATGAACCCTACTAAGTCCTTCTTAGGCGTCTCTAGTAGCGAATTTCTCGGCTTCGTCATTACCTCGAAAGGTATACACGTAGATCCCGAGAAGATCAAAGCCATCCAAGAGATGCGTCCTCCACGCACCTTAAAAGAGCTACGAGGATTTCAAGGAAGGATCGCTTATATCAGGAGATTCATCTCTAATCTTTCAGGACGCTGCAGACCATTCAATAAACTTATGAAGAAAGGTGTTTCTTTTGTCTGGAATGATGAATGTCAGAAAGCATTCGATGATATAAAACAATATCTGATGAGCCCTCCAGTATTGGTACCTCCTGTCTCAGGAATACCGTTCCTCCTATACACCCGAGCAATGAGTCATTCATTGGGTGCATTGCTCGCTCAAAAAAATAAAAATGGTCATGAACAAGCCATTTACTATCTCAGTCGTACTATGACCGGAGCTGAACCTCGATATTCACCGGTCGAAAAAGAATATCTAGCCTTGATGTTCGCTGTCCAAAAGACACGACATTATATCATTGGTCAGACCATTCATGTCATTTCCAAGATCAATCCTATACGAGTCATGATGAAGAAACCGAGTGTTTTAAATTCTCGATTGGCTAACTGGGAAATCTTACTTGCTCAGTATGATATGCACTATATTCCTCAAAAATCAGTCAAAGGACAAGCTTTAGCTGATTTTTTGGCTGCTCATTCAATTCTAGAAAATTCAAAACTCTATGATGAAATCCCAGATGAAGTCTTAGATTCAAACCAAATTGCTGAAGAAGATCCTACTTGGCGTCTATTCTTTGATGGAGCATCAAGAATAGGTCCTAATGGTGATATTGTCGCTGGGGTTAGAATCGTTCTTGTGTCGCCAGAAGGTCTTGCTATCCAAAGAGCTTATTCTCTCGATCAACCATGTTCAAACAATGTAGCTGAGTACAATGCATTGCTTATTGGTCTTCAACTCGCTAAACATCTGAATATTTAACATTTGGAAGCGTATGGAGATTCTAAACTCATTGTCAATCAGATAAGGGGTACTTATGAAGTTTGCCATCAAGATCTGGTTCCTTATCATAGATCAGTTATATCTATGGCTTCTTCATTTGAAGGATTTTTCATCGAGCATGTTAGGCGAGCATGTAACACAGAAGCTGATGCTCTTGCTAATCTTGTGGCGGTGTTAGCTATTCCAATTAGACGTCAAAAAATGATTGTTGTCTGCAATCGAGAATTATTTCATCTCGAAAACAATCTAACTTTAGGACTTCCAGTTGACATTGAAGAATCAATATCTCATGATGTCAATACAACAAGAGGGTTTGGATTAAGTCGTAAATCATTATCATCTTCATCTGATTCTAGCATGGAATTCATCTTCAGTAATTCAACTGAGACTCAGAATACGGATAAAGATTGGAGACTTTCTTTCTTAGATTTCGTGTTGTATGATATTCTTCCAGATAATCCGAGTGAGGCAGCATTATCAGACGACGATCACTCAGGTTCTATTACAATCATACTACAAAAACCTTATATCGTCGAGCTTATGATGGGTTACTTCTTCGATGTATTGCCGGTGATGAGGCTCAACAAATTATCTGCGAAGCATATGATAGAATTTGTGGAGCACATCAGCCTGGACAAAAACTTTAAGACCGTATTCGACGTATGGGTTATTATTGGCCCACTATGGTATCAGATGCCATCGAATATGCAAGGAAGTGTAAAGCCTGTCAAATCCATACGGATTTTATTTATCAACCCTCAGAATTTCTACATCCAACGGCAGCATCATGGCCCTTCGAAGCTTGGGGCATGGACATTATCGGTCCGATCAATCCGCCGTCGTCAAAAGGTCATCGGTTTATTCTTGCAATAACTGATTATTTTTCCAAATGGGCCGAAGCTATTCCTTTATCAGAAGTCAAAACTTCCAATGTCATCAACTTTATCAAGCATCATGTCATCTACAGATTTGGTGTTCCCCGACGCATTATTCATGATAATGGACCACAATTCGTCAGCCAGAAATTTACTCGATTCTGTGACGATCATCGGATCAACAATGTGGCTTCTACTGCATATAATCCGACAACTAACGGATTAGCGGAAGCTTTCAACAAAACCATCATCAAACTCTTAAAGAAGTTTGTCTCTACTAACAAACGCAATTGGAGTGAGAAACTCGGTGAATGTTTGTGGACTTACCGTACTACAGTTCGTAATGCTACTAAATGTACACCTTTCTCTCTGGTGTATGGATGCGAAGCTGTTCTCCCGTTAGAGATTCAAATTCCTTCTTTAAGGATAGCAATCGCTAATGAACTTACCGCCGAGAATAATGATCGTCTTCGACTTCAGGAATTAGAAGCTCTGGATGAAAAGCGATTATCTGCTCAACAGAATATCGAATTCTATCAAGCTAGAATCTCAAGAGCTTTTAACAAGAAAGTCAGAGTTCGAGCATATCAGAAAGGAGAACTTGTTCTAACAGTCAAACGTCCTATGACTATGACTCATATGAGCAAAGGCAAATTCGACGCAAAGTGGGAAGGTCCCTATGTTGTGAGCAGAGTTTTCTCAAATGGAGCTTATCAACTCTCAGAACTGGATGGTCGAATTGTTATGATGCCTATTAATGGCAAATTCCTTAAAAAGTATTATGTATAAATATAAATACTTGTAAATCATCAGATAAAGTTCAAGTGCATGAATAAAATTCAAATTTTATTTCATCATACGATAGTACATGATATTAAAGAAGGTCACTATCATCCTTCTCTACATTTGGACGAGGACCGCTGCCGTCCTTCTCGAAAATGCGATCAGCAAAAGAGCTGAGAACTTCTTTGCTGGAACCCACGAGGAATTTGCAAGCAGCCATCCTCATGGCTTCTTCTTTTTCAGTCCTTCCTGGATCAAGCAGAAAGTCCAGAATGTCTCGTGGTGGCTTGGGTGCAGATGAACCTTCACCTGATTCTATCTCCTTCGGCTGAACTGGATCGGCAGAGCGTTCTTCAGTGCCCTTCTGAACCTTCGGAGTGATTTCAGCCTTCTTGGATGCTTCTTCAGACGACATTTTTATGTTGAAGAGTAGAAGTGTTCGTTCTTGTCAAATTTTTGCTATATTTATAGGCAGAAGTTCCTCAAATAATGAAGCATCACATTCATCCGACGGTTCGCCCGTTCATTAATGTCTGACGGTTCATCCGTTCATTTATCACATTCATCCGACGGTTCGCCCGTTCATTAATGCCTGACGGTTCATCCGTTCATTTATCATATTCATCCGACGGTTCGCCCGTTCATTAATACCTGACGGTTCATCCGTTCATTTTTATCCGACGGTTCGCCCGTTCATTAAATGCCTGACGGTTTATTCGTTCATGAAAAATTAAGTTCAAAGATATTTTTATGTCTGAATTCTATTTTTTTCAATCAGTATTAAACTAAGATCATCTCTGGTTTAATATCATCTGATAGAATTACAAAGTTTGTTTGTATATTCTATTCTATTGAAATGTGTCATGTATTATTTACCTCTGAACATATTTTCTACGAATATATCATTACCAAAACAGCAAAACCAAAAAAAATCAGATCAAGAATTCTCATTTGTTTTCATTCAGAATCAAAACATTGAATACAAGTGAAAATGAAAAAGATTCACTTATTAGGAGTTATTAACTCCCTGATACGATCAAGAACAGCATTCAGTTTCTCTTCATGAGCTTTTCGAACTCTTTCAGCTGCTTCCACTGTGACATTTTGTTCATCAAAAATGATAATAGCAGATTGGAGACGGTTAACTTCTTCAATTTGCTCTGTCTGCATCTGCTCTCGTTCCTTTTAAAGAGTTTCACAGCGTTCGGCTTCAGAAATATAGGCAGCATTGACCTCAGCTTGCTCTGTTTCTATGACAGCAATTCGTTCTTGAAGGCGAGCCAACTCCTCTTTCAACTTCTGCAGCTCTTCAGCCTTAGATGTTTTATCTTTCTCCAGAAGCTCTACTCTCTGACGAGTAGCTAATATTTCTTCACCCTTTTCTACTAATTTCTCAGAAGAAGAGGCAAGAAATGCTTCTAATGCAGCTTGCTGGGACTGGGCTTCATGTTCTAGTTGACTAATCTCAGCCACCGTTAAAGAATGAATGTCTTCCTTCTTAGTCTCCCAGTATTTTCGGATAGTTATTTTCAACTCATCCAGGAGATGTTCGAAGAAGATGCACTGAGATTCGCAACCAGCATGTCGCAACGCCATGAGCGGGAAATTGATCATAGTTCGAAGCTCAGAAAAGGGCATAGCTTCGTCCTTCAAGAAACGTCTGGAGTATGTATCTAGATATGAGTAAATGATCTCTGAATACATTCCCAGAGTTCTTGCTAGTCCGGTCTCAAACCCAGGAGTCGCAGTCATCATTGAAGAAGAAGCTTGAATATTCTCTATCCTGGGAACGAAAGTATGTGCCACTGGAGAAGTTGGCAAGTGTGAACTCCCTTCATCAGCATCAGCCTGGATAAGTGGAGCATGAGTCGAACTCATTGCTGCAGCAGTTCCTGTTAGTCAAAGAAAAAATAATCAGCATCTAAAGAAGAAGAAACAGTAAAAACAGAATCTGAAATAAAATTATTCCAGGCTGAGGTTCATATTCTATGTGGTGAGGGAGTCTTGCGTCTTCTCGTAGCCGGTCCATGATAGTGTCCGACACCTGCTTCATGTGGCTGCTTCCAGCTCCAGAATTACTGGGTGCTGGAGCGTTGTCCGGAGATTGAGCAGGTTCGGGGCTGAGTTCCATTCTGTTACCTCTAACTTTATCTTCATCATAAGGAGTAGAAGTGCCAGCATGCCAATCCTCTCCATCTTCAGCTTCTTCTTCTTCTTCAGACTCTTTTTCATCCCCGGCTTCAAGATGAGTCTCTGATCGGGAGTCCATGATGTTCACATCCTCATCTATTCCATGAGATGGATGAATCTCAGGAACAGTAATGATAGCAAGTTCAGTATTGACTGTCGGTTCAGTTTCCCCTGGAATATCAGTTTGAAGAACGATGTCTTTACAAACATTCTTCAACAAGTCATCAGCAGTTGATAGCTCGGATGTTGGCACGTCTTCATCGCCTCTGGCCAAAGAAATATTTTCTTCCACCTGAGTTTCTGGAACTTCTGATTGTTCCATAACTTCTGTCGGGGCTAGTTCTTCTTCAGAATATTCAATCTGATCATCCAATGCCTGGATGACGCCCTCTGTCCCATGCTCAAAAGGGATCATCCTCGTCTCTGAGGGTTCAATAACTACTCCACTTGTTGTCGGAGCAGTCGTTTCCTGAGCTCGAGTGGACTCTACCTCAGTTCGTTCAGCTGAAGTTGCTGGACGATGAATATCATCAGATTCAGTTTTCTCAGTGGAAGCTGCTTCATTAATCTCTGGCAAGACCCCTCCACTCATAATCGTTTCTAGGAGATCATTGCCCTTCATTTTGTCGACGGTCTTCTTGACATACCTGCCTCTCGACCTCCTTGTTATCAAAGGAGCATCGTCTTTATCGATATCTTCGTCTTTATCAGCGGCGTCATCTTCATCCACTGAGATGCCACCTAAAGATGAAGTGGCAGTTACTGAGACCCCTTTCTTTTTCTTCTTAGATGTCTGAGACTTAGTACTCTTTTTGGAGACTGTCTCAGATTCATCACTTCTCTTCCTCTTAGAAAGGGATACAAATATGGGAGGAAGAACTTCATCATGAAAACTTTGCTCTTGAAATAAGTTATATAGAGGCTCAACCTCTGCTGTCTCATCTTCAGGTTCTGGAGAAAATCGTTGAATAACAATTTTCTTCTTCGACCTCTTGGATGGAGTTGGGTCGTCTTCCGCTACAAAAGTCTTCAGATGGAAACTCGGCTTGAAGGTGCTTGACGAAACATAGAAGCGAGCATATGTGTAAAGCATCTTCGTCCCCGTACTGGATAAAGGATTAGGCATAGAGAATACAACTTTTGTATCTCTAGCCGCAAAATATCTCCAGGCCCGAGCTCCGTCAATAAGCCCTCCACGAGCAGAAAGGCAGGTCGTGGCATTCCCAACATGAAGTTGGTCATATCCAAACTGCCTGGCAAATCGGCTTGGTAAATACGGCTCCAGATACGTCATTTCTTCATGACGGTATACTAAATGAGAGGCCCGGATTCTCTGCAACCACTGAAAGGCTACATCATCTAGCCTAGTCCCCTTATCTCCATCTATCATATTCAAGGACATGCTTTCATAACCCAGTGGTGGAGGGACACATTGAATGGACCAATGTGACGCTCGATTCAGAATATTTCTACATTCTGGAAGAGTGTGAACCTTCCAGAAAGTTTCCCCAGAATACTTCTCCAAAAAGAGACTGCCACTCCCTCCTGCTCCTGGAGGTATTAGACCATCATGATGGAGAAGAAGCCAACCATATAGATATGTGAAGGACATCTCTATTCTGGGAAATTTATCTGTCATCCTCCTCTGATCAGATAGCATATTGGTTACAAAGTTCCGAAGACCTGCATTCAGCCTACAGGTCATTGCTGATAACAAGTCTATCTTATAACCATATATAAGGCGCACTGCTGCAAAGATAACGCCTCTATGTATTCTATCTAGAGAACTGGAGCCAGGAACGATGAATCTTCTTAACCAAAGAGATAAGAATCCGGCCAAATGACCGTTCCTTGACAGAGTCTTTCCACTCTGCCTCACATACGAGCTGAAGGTGGTTCCAGCTTTGAACTCATACCAGTCTTTATCGATCGTGAAATCCTTGCAGTAATATTTCTCTAGCAGATAAATGATTTCACTCTCAGAGAGAGGCTTGAAAGAGCTAATCTGGTACCATCTCTTCTCGTTTATCTTTTTCTCATCCTTTTTACGGTTCATGAAAAGATAGGACATCCACTTCTGGATGTGGTTGCCGGCTTCTTCCTTGGTACTCTTGTAATATAGAGTACATGTGCCGAAATGGCACATCATCTCTTCAAACAGGTGTACCATCTCAGGATTCTTCTCTGACAAAAAGTTTAGCTCTTCTGTCGTAGGCACATACACTTCATACGGCAGCGTGCCTGAAGGCAGATGCGAGATGTATTCCATCTCATGAAGGGCAAAGCCCATTTTTCCTTTGGGAGTCATAAATGTCCCCATCTTGTAGTTATACCTCTCAACTAAGGCCAGGAACAAAAAGGGGTTGGGTCTGAAGCCGTATGATGAATTGACGATTGCGTCATAAAGGTTTATCTTCTTCAGCTCACTCTCGAACTTCTCCAAAGCCCAATGCACCAAAGTTTTCCATCTCACGTTCTCTTGATTCATTAAGCCGTTCATCCTCGACGTCGAATCAGTGGGGTAAAATGCCCTCTCGTTTGCCATGAATTCGTTTATGAAAACAGGCGTCCGGAATGGCATCAATATTGATGAGTCTTCAGGTGGTACGCATCCCGGCTTCAAACCTTGAAACACGGACACATGATTCTCTGGGGAACTGAAGAATCCCTCTTTTCTGTAAATGATACGGCTCGCCTTTGCCTGCCGATATTCTGTTAAGTACCAGAACATCTTTCAGGGATAACTAGCATGCATGAATCTCATGATAGATAAGCCCCTAGAAACCTTTGGCCAGTACATAGGCTGTCCTGCATCGCCTTCGAAATAGAAGCATACTTTCTCTCTGATGCCCTTTGGCTGTGATTTTTGTGCTATGGCATCCCCGAACAGAAATGCTGGTTTCTTGTGGAACACCAAATCAAGGCTTTGAAAGGGTTCACCGTTCATCAAACAGAGTAGAGTTGTATGGTCTTGATTTGCCAACAACGACAGTCTGGCTTCTGGAAGGTCAAACTGAGGAAATTTCACATGAGATAAATCATGTTTAAATGAAAAACTCAGGTGCCCTTCATAATCTGCCTCTTCACTTCTGATGTTCACTACAGAAAATAAAAGAAGACAAGGTCAGATGTATTTTCTATGTCTACGAGCCTTATGCATGTATAGCAGTGTTCGAAAGAAATTTCATAAGTCACGCAGACTTCAGACAGATATACTATCAAAAATCACGCAGATGACTAATTCACGCAAAGTCCAGACAGATTAGAATGAAAAGTCACGCATCATTGCCAGAATCACATTTAAAGTGAGAATGACAAAAATACGCTGACAGATCAAAGACTAATCTATCCAGAAGATGACTTTCAGAAGCTGCGTGAATTATTCAACATGGACATTTTTTCCAACATGTGAAAAATTACGTAGAGTCATGAAAGCTGCGTGAATAATTCAACGTGGACATTTCTGCCAACATGTGAAAAATCACGCAGAGTCATGAAAGCTGCGTGAATAATTCAACATGGACATTTCTGCCAACATGTGAAAAATCACGCAGAGTCATGAAAGCTGCGTGAATAATTCAAACATTAACATCTCTGCCAATACATGAAAAATCACGCAGAGTCATGAGAGCCATGCTCATTTGCGTGAAACACAGAGCTTCGTAAACACGAAGATGTGAAGTATGGCCGACCCTAAAGAGGGGGCATACTTTGTTAATATCCTTTGCCCTAAGAAGGGGGATATATTTCTAAAGTTCATTATTTGTTTTAAGATCCTAAGATTTCTATGTGAAGTTCATCTTCATCGAAGTCCTCTTCATCAAGTCGCCTTCAAAAGTTCGTATCCTCATCCATCACTTACGCTGCATAGGAGGATGCGTGACTTCTCGTCGAGGGAGTCTGTCAGTGGTGGCACGAGAGGAAGTCGCAGGAGCTTTCCCCTTGGCCTGAGCCTCGACTTTCTTAGGAGCCATTGCTGTTGAGAAGGGAAAGAAGAAGTCGAAGAAGATGAAGTTCGTCGGAGGAGATGAAGTTTCTCTTCTATGGATTCTCTCTCTAAAAGCAAGTAAAGAATGAAAGAAGTGGTTTATGGCTTATTTATAGGCTTATGAAGAATTCCAAACGACAACATCATTATTTGCCTCGATTTAGAAGCTTTGTACGGGATCCTAGCTGCACAGAATCCCAACAGTCCAATTATTTCGGAGTAAATCTCTCTTTAAAGTCATCTCAGCGTGACTAAATTCATTTTATCATCTCGATTTCAAAGTATTTCGAAATAATTTATTATTTTTCAAAAACTTTGAAGGGGGTTTTGTAGGCCAAAAAAATGAAAGTCATGCTGAGTTGATCAGAACAAAGTCTAAAAGTCACGCTGAGTTGATCTAGACAGACAATATTTTCTCAAATACACGCAGAGACAGCTCATCATTTGTCAGAGTATTATTATGACTGACAGTACGACAGTCAAAGAATGTCTTCTCGTATGCCACGTATGCACGAAACTCGAGAGATCACAGCCGACTATTGCATGATTTTCGAAATCTTCTTCAACAAGAATCAGCCTTCATCAAGTTGGCGTACCAAAAGAGCCTATTGTCATTTAATGCAACTGACAAAAGGCAATCAATATCAGAGATTTTGTGTCAGTCGAGGTACGTCGAATCAAGACAGCTGGCAGTTTTGACTCAAGTCTGCGTGTATTTCGAACTTCTATGTTCCTTCCTCAAGCTTGCGAGTATTTTGAAGCTTTCTGCACCAAGTCTGCGTGGATTCTGAAGCTTTCTGCACCAAGTCTGCATGAATTCTGAAGCTTTCTGCCCCAAGTCTGTGTGGATTTCGTCCTCAACAAGCCTGCGTGGATTTCATCAAATTGGAGTACGTGGCAGCCATGCCACCGATCTCTCACCTGCGTGTCCTGTAACTTGCACACGACTCATGCATGATTGCCATGTGTCCAACAGTTACAGGCCACGTCCAGTAACTGCTCATAACCTTGCGTATGTTAAATCCTGCGTGATTTTCAACTATGCACAGGTTGTGAAGACAGTTATCTTTTTCAGTTATTTTTGACTCTATAAATAGAGTTCTTTTCTCATTCATTGTACAGATACATAGATATCTAAATTGCTGTTGCATTTTTGAGGGCTTTTCTTCTTTGCATCGTCTAAGGGATAAAGCGATCGTCTTCTAGATCGGATTCCTACAGTTGTAATTTTCCCAGAAACACAATAAATAAAGTGAATTTATTTATGGAAAACACACCACTCGTGCCGTGTTTACACAAAACTTGCTACCACCTTCCATGTTAGTTAATAGTGATTTATATTAGGTGTATTACCTACAGGTCTCTGGCATTAATAAGCCATTCAGGACATAGCCTGGTAAACGGGATCCTTGTACCGCAAGTAGCGAGCTCCGATACAAGTCCCCGAACTACCATTGCCTATTACCCAGCTCGGCTATTACCCTGTTTCCTCCATGGCCGGCATCGGTCCCCTGGCCCCAGGCTTTCCGATCCGAAGAAACGGTAAAAACACCCCTTGTCGACAGGTAGTCCAACGACCGTGTTATGTTAATAAGGTATATATATTAGGGTATCATTGGGATTTGTTACTAAATCGATTCATTTACTTCTTCCATTTTTCATACTACTCTTGCAGAGCCCAAACCAAGGTTGCCTCGGTGACTGGCCTACAGTCCCGACATATTACTTTCGGCGACTAACCATCGCCCTGACTTAATATTGTTTGAACTCAGGGAACGACTATTGCATAGTCGTCCCACTTAACTTCAACATAACGTATTCCTCACGTGTCGACAAACCGTGGCTAACTTTCTACTGCACAGACTATAGCTCGTGCCTTGAACCAACTCGTGTTCTATGCGACGCTATCGCCCAAGTCATACTTTATATGACAGGCCTTGGGATCGTGGAACTATTTTACTTGACAACCGCAGAAAGAGCGGGACAACACTTGGAATGACTTAGGTCGATCGGTATAACTTTGCCTAACTTACTAAAGCCTACAACTTAACCCGAGGGACGAGCAAAGGCTATGCCAAGCCTTGCATCGAGAAAACGTACATGCTTTATCGAGCATTTACACGGGCAACGCCTATGACTTAGGCTAATTCATGGTTTTGTATCGGAGACCAACTTTCCTTCTCCCAAGCCGCGGGATGAAGGACCAAGTGTCAATTTTCAAAGCCAACGTGGAACAATTCTAAGCCGACTGTGGAACCTTTTTCCATTTTCTAACTCAATCGACCCAACTTGGAATTATTTCCTTAGCTATATGGATTCGTCTCTTTTATTATCAAGCCTACTTGTAAAAGTTGAAAATATGTGATTTATTATGTGAAGGCTAAGATGAGGCAAGTTCACCGAAACTACCCCACCTGAGCGAGGGGTCGCCTCGATCGAACGATGTCTCCGAGCAATCCGTTGCAAGGCTAAGTCCGAACGCCATCTGCATTCCGATTCCTCCGATTGACTGAGCGGGATGGGGCACTACAGGTTGTGCATAGAAGCTGGCCTTGAGGCCTTGGGTATGGTGTCTAACCCCCTAGGAGGAGTAGAAGCTTAAGCTTGGTTGCTAGCGACTCTAGGCAAGTACATCTTGCTCAAATATGAAATGACCATACATTATTTTTGGTTTTCCATAGAAAGTGAACTTTTATTGGTATATAATATGCTTTTTAAAATTGTTAACATCTTTAGTATATAACATTTTTGCTTTTGATCAGTGGTATTGCGTAGATCTGAGTTTCTAGATAGTATTTTCAAGTATTTTGAGATATTCATCTTTCATTCAAAATCAGTAAAAACTAATTCTTCGTAAAAACTAATTCTTCCATGTTGTAGGAAATTCTATTCTATACGATTTTGACTTTTGAAAATCCAAATTTCGATTTAAAATGAGATTTTTATGGCCGTAACAAGTTTTGCCATTTTTTCAAGTTTCTGCTGCTATTACAAAATGGTATACCGGTGTATATCGATGGAATACCGATTTTATATCCCGAAAACTCTGTCTTTTGGTCAAAATACTGTCGGTTGAGCTATTTTTGTCCCTTTTTTTTCCCATTTTTGTTATTTTTTTATTGAAATGATGTCTTATCATGCTCTAGTATTAGGGTATATTTAGAAAATAATTGTACACTTTATATATATGACACATGTTCATGTTCACGTATTGTTCTATGTCCAGGTTTTAGATAGTGGCTCATAGTAGCACACTCATGTATTGATTTCATTATTGATTTATAGATCAAAGATATGAGTACATGTTATTCTTTGACACCATAGATATAACTTGATAAATATTTAATCTATTATATCTTGGCAATGGACAATTGAGTGTGAGTATTGTCTCGTATATCACGTGATGTTAGTACGGGAATGTTCACAAGTGATAACTTGCGAATTACTCGTACATAGCACATGTCATCTTAGAAAATTCTTGAGTGTCCACGACTTGAGAAATTGACATGAATATGATAAGATAAATGACTAGTAAATTCAAGTAGATCATTGTAAAAGAAAATTCGCACTAGCAACCCCGAGCTCCAAGGGTCCCATGAGGCGTAGCTCAACCATGCTAGACTAGAGCTCCATGACCTACCAAGTTTACGCATATGGATACACGATCGAGTCATACGTCGCGCCGGTTTGCGACACAATTAGTTATATATTTTCTTTTACTATGTTATGGTTGTTCATGTTATAAGTTCAAGACACTTTTCATCTGCCAGCAATCTTGTTGGAAAATATATGTACAAGTTACTCATACCCCTGGACATCCGGGTATCTGAGTTAGGTAGTTGTGAAGATCCTCAACTTTTCAGAGGCTAAGTTATGCTCGGGAAAAGATCTGTTACTCCGGTCCTTGTTTAGTTTAAGGGTTGTGGCTCTGACTTCATGTAGTTCCTAAGCTTTCTTGTTGTTCATTGGCTTATTCTTCTCTATAGCTATATTGTTCAGTATTTTCATTCAGTTATTTTATTCTCGAGATACGTGCATCGGTACCGTACTAGTCTCGACCCGCATTTATTTATTTCTATATATGTGTGTTGTTGTTGGGCTTTGTCGTTCACCTTTAGCTTCCTTGTGGTACTTGCTATTTGGGGTTCTGACCCCACTGGTTTTGCATGGCCAGGTTCCATAGTTCATCTCGAGGATCTACCGTTTTCTTTTCCGGATGGTTCGTACTCAGGGACTGACACATATTAGCGAGTGAATTACCTTTATTTCCCACTCTAATTTGTACTTTTATTTGGTGGTGTTTAGCCAAAGGCATGTATTAGTCATTGTATCTGGGTTTTGTTCCCTCTGTCTCTGGACGACATGGATGTATATTCTGGATTGTGACTAGTTGTGCATTTATGTACCTTTTGTATATACACTTGATGTATCTTTTCGTTGTGTCAGCTCTCATGATTATGTATGCATTTGTGTTTGGGATGCCTTACCCATCTCATATATGATTTACTCTTTATTGCTTCTTGTGTTGTTTGGATTGAGATGGGACTTGTCTGACCTTGGGAGTCGTCAGTGGCATGCTAGAGTCCACCCACTTGTCTTTTAAACTACCATGACCATATCTTGGGATACTGGCGTACTCTAATATATGTAGCTTGCTTTGTTTCGCCCCCACTCTCCATTATTTTGGTTCTGGGCGTGATAGGATAGGAGGCGAAGGTTGTTCGTAGTGAAAGTCGAAACAACGGGTGAATCAACAGAGGGACAGACTGGTGTAGCAGCGAAAAATATAGAAGATTGGTTGGTCATGAAGAGAGATATTTATATATTGAGAAAATGAAGAGGGTCAGGGAGTTAGCAGAGAAAGATATGAGCTGAGGATTCTGTATAATCTATCCAAAGAAAGAAAACATGTTCTTTTATAAAGAAAGAGTTAGAGACGAGAAGAGGGTTTCAATATCGACTATAGATACAGATTGGGATAGAGTCAGTTGCTTAATACGAATGTATAATTATTTAGTTCCTTCCTGTTTTGTATTTTTTTACGTTGTCTGACGTAACGTTCGACTATTGTGCACGCCTTGTCACGACCCGCACCCTAGAGTTAGGACACGAGAACGTAACAACGCCCAGCCTACGCCGCAGTGTCGGCGGTAGAACACTGTCCTATGTCACAACATCTAACAATAATATGCTAAGCAGTTATACTCCCCGAATGGGGGTGAAATAGCAGATACAGTCTCAATCACATCTAAGGTAGAGCATAATGGAAGATAGATAAAACATGAAATCCAAAAGGGATACAGCAAATAAAAGTCTAAGTGTCTAAGATACAAACTCAGAATACATCTCAAAACTCAAATAAGTAATCCATAAATACATCTCAAGACAACTGAAAATAAACTATGAGCAAACCCTAGCTATCTATACAATCTCTACTGTCTCCTCTAGGCTAGAAGGCAACCTCCAGGCTATCTGTAAAATTTATCAACAGGTTCAGTCTGGACTGGAGCGAGCACAATACATCTCAACAAGTCATAGCAGGAAAGGAAATGTAATCATGCTAGAGAATAAAATACAGGATCTGAAGAATAGCATAATGTAAAAGAGAGACTCTAAGTAAATATCTACGATATATATAAAGAGAGACAGTGCTAGTGATTTAGAGTACAGACGAACATGTGAATGGCTTAGGACTGATTCATGACTACACTAAGAGTGATTCATTACTACACTACTTTGGATATTTATTCACATGACCATTCATACTCCCCCGTACCCCAATCAATACACAAGGATCCAGTCAAGTTACGTTAAGATTCGTGACTAAACTACTACCCGTATAGGGTGATTCACGAATTGATTCGTGAAGGCTCGGTGATCATGAGGGTACATGAGTCACTAGCTGATTCTCGAAGATTCATGATAATAGAAGCATAAGATACGTGATGCAAGTGAAACACAAATGAGACAAAAGTATCTGATGCTCCCGAGAAGGATAACATATCATGAAGGGATCCATATAGTACCAATCCGTGTTCCAACGTGTCAGCATCAAGTAAGATAGTCTAAAGCAGGAAATATAATCCTAAACATGATATGAAATGATCAGAGAATGTACTCGCCTGATAACCTGAACAGCTGATAGGTAAAGGGGTCCAACTGAAGCCACAGAGTCCTATTTAAAGCAACACAGGTTACAAGGTGTTCAAGTTGTAATAAAATAATCTCTATAAGCAATATATTATTATTCTAGGTTCTTCTAAGTCAAAACACTCTAGGTCAACTCCGGTCAATAATCTAGTCATACTAGGTCAAGTGTTGACTTATGTTGACTTTGGGTCAACTGGTCAACTCTGGTCAACAGGGAAAAATCTAGTCTAATTATTAAAGATATAAAGTGTACTTCTTTATTCGTACGTCGAAACTTACGACACGCAAATCAAGATGAGATGATCAACGGTAAGGTTGATAATCTTATTATAGTGATCCACGTGTTCATCTTGTCAATTTCAGCGATGTGAGATCACTGGAATTGACTGATCTCAGTTTCGTTGTACTAATCCCGAAATATGAACATTATAAGAATTAATTATTAATTATTTATAAAAAGGTTAAACACAGAGAAATTATCAACAAATATTGTCGGACGATGAAATAAACATCGCCAACGTGTCCAGAATGGTCAAATTAGCTAGGATAGCCTACTCATCGGTCCAATTTGGATACAAGGGCAAAAAGGTAATTTTGGATCAAAACGGTGTCCGTATCGGAGCCGTTTTGCACCAAAAAATGTGAAAGAAAACAAGTCTATAAAATATAACAAATTATATGTCCACAAAATTAGAATGACGATACGAACCCAACGGTATCTCCAGAATTGGATTTCGTTGACCCGATCTCAATTTGGCCCGTTGACCAGAACATTGGGATTCCAATTTCCACGGAAATGCATGCCGGAGCCAATGTTCTCAAAACTCAGCAAACTACATGTCAACGAGTCCAGAATGACGATATGAAATCAACCGTATATCCGGAATTAGATTCCGATGAGCCGATCTCAAAATGACCCGTTGACCCTGATATTGGTATCCGACTTGTACCGAAATGCGTGTCGGATCCAATGTCCACCAAAACCTAGCAAATTATATGTCATCGAGTCCAGAATGACGATACGAACTCAACGGTATATCCGGAATTGGATTCCGATGAGCCGGCGTCAAAAAGTCCCGTTGATCCAGAATATGGGACTCACTTTGTACCGAAAAACGTGTCAGGGCCCACGTTCTCCAAATCTAACAAATTTTATATGAAAACAAGCCAGAACGACGCCACGAGTCTAATGGTGGTATCGGAAATGAAATCTGGAGTCCCGTGTTCAAAAATAGAATTTTACAAGTTAAAAATTACGAATTCGGACGGCCAACTTTGGCGTCGAATTCAACCAATCAAACAAGCTCACAATGGAACAAAACTGGAGGGGTAGTAAGAGGGTTATACCAGCTTCGCACAGGAACTGGTAGCACGCCAAAAGGAGCTGCGGTGGAGGAGATACAAGCTGACGAAGTTGGCCCCGCGAAATTGTCCAAATTTAATACAATTTAAACGGTCAACTTGGTGGCCGGTTTTGATGTATCAAACGATAAAATCAACGGACGAAAATTGACAGAAGTGAAGGTGAATATACCGAGATTGTGCCGGAGTAAAGAAATCGCCGATCCAACGGTCAAATTTTCCGGAAAATGCGTGCGAAGTTGCTGCGACGGAACGCGATTCCAGCCTCGTTCCCGAGCTCGTCACGACGGGACGTCGTGCAAAATACACGAATCGCCTCGACAACGCGTCCCGGAGGACGGTGGCCCTCAGGGGGCTGCTCGCCAGGATGGGGCGTATGTGCAGGGTGGCCACGGCGACCGTGCGGCAGCGCGACGGCGCACGACGGAGGCCCGTGCGTGCGCACGTGCGCGCCTGTGCATGCGGCTGATGCTGCTGTGCGGTGGCGCGGCCAGGCCAGGCGGCACGACGGCACGGGGACGGCTAGCCTGGCCACGACAAACGTAGGGATGGTCGGCTGGGGTGGCTAAGGAGTGGTGGTGCGGGTGGTCAAGTGGTTGGTGGTGGTGGCTCAGGTTGTTGAAGGAGAGGATGGATGTATTGATGAATGGATAATGGGAGGAGCTGTGGAGTGGTCGGCGATGGACGACGGCCAGGCCATGGCGGCCGGCCAGGGAGATGAGGTGGGGTCGTCGGGTTGCATGGGAGTGCAATGGTGGTGGTGGTGTAGTTTGCTGCTGTTGTAGTATTGTTGTTGTTAGTTTTGTTTTGTATGGAGAAATCAATTAAGGAAGAGAGAGAGGATAAGAGAGAGGGAGAAAATATTCTCTCCATATAGAGTTAGGGCCGGCCAATGTTGGCTGTGAGTGAAAGTGTGGGAAATGCATGGTGAGGATTTAGTTAGATTATCCAATGGCTAGGATTGAACATAAGGAAAAACAGGTAATTCCAATAGGGGTTTAAGTCAATAGAATTTCCAATAAATATATAAATATAAAAATAGGTAGAATGAGCATTCAATATTATTTTTTTGGGTAAGAAAAATGAGGGCGTCATGAGAGAGGAAAAATGAAGCTGGGATTGGGTTTAGTGGAGCCGGATTGGATCTAAAACCGGACATTATGCAATAAATGAATTAAAAATAAGTGTCGATGATCATGGGTAAATAAGTAGCACATGGGAATTCCAATAAATAGGACACAAGTGGCATGCGGATAGTAGGCTTAATATGGGCCATGTCCATAATTGGGGCTGACAGGTTTTGGTCGACAGGGGACCCACAAATCGAGTTGGAAGATAAATGTGACACCGTGGGGTAAAATAAAATCGGGTCACGTGTTGGAAAAGTTGTGCGAAGCAAATGGAGTACAAAATGGCGTGTCTGAGTGGGACACGAAGGTCAGGGGTGACGAGCGTCTCGAGTAGATCAAGCATGAGAAGTTGGTTTCAAGAAACTGACTGGTCTTGTGCTCCTAAATTATAAGTCACGGTAACGTGCTAATAATGATCAAGGAAAAGAGTGGGAAAATTAATTAATAATCAAATGGTCTAAATCGACCCGAAGTTCTGCGAAGCAAAAAGAGCACAAGGGAACAAGTCTGAGTGGGACACTATATACCATCATGAAGGTAATCCTGTCCACTCCAAAACTCGTGAAGAAGATTTTCAGAGTTGAACATCCCTGACACTCCAAATATCAAAGGTACGGAAAAGCACACTTAAGAAAAAAATAACAGAATAATTTATTTATCGAAACCAATCAATCAGAAAATAAAATAAAATGAAAAAAAATCAACCCGAAATTCAGGGTGCTCACATCCTACCCACCTTATAAAAATTTCGTCCTCGAAATTAAAATGTTCGTACTCCTTCTAGGTCAAACCCCCACAATCAAGTCCCAGAACCCAACAAATCATACCATCAAAAAGGACAACGTACAGGGTCATGGCATACGGTGGTAGTGAAAGTCTCATCTAGGTATACTAGTCATGCTAACTAAAACGGTTATAGGGTATCAAATTACACAAGCAATCCAGGGTGCTAAAATAGAAAAGTTATAAAATTAACAAATCATCAAAACTGTAAGGCAGTCTACCATCCTATATGAAAACTGGTACTTATCAAAATAAAATAAAGACAACTACCAATTATCTATAAAAGGGTACAGAAAAATCAAATTCAAAAATTAAGGAATTGAAAATCACTTGCATTGAAATCCAATCACAATATATATAGAGAGAGAGCATTAGAGAGGGAAAACTAGCATTATGTAAAGGTTATGTGGTTCGTGTGTGTATGGGTATATATGGACATGTTCATATGGTTAGATAGTAGGCGTGTGTGTACGTGAATATACATGAAAGTGTATATGAGGATTTGGATTTCAAAACAATAGCTATCCTGTTACACTACTCATGGCATATGGGTTAACAATCTACAATATACAACCTATTAAATCATAACATGCATGGCTAACCATATATATATATATATATATATAAAAGGTAGAGACTTAGTTATGTATCTATATACGTTATAACATGTATGCATAAACTCTATATATATCTATATAGATATATGAACATAACATAGAGAGGAAAGGTTAGGTTTACATGGCAGTGTATACTAAGTTAGGGTGTGTGTGTCCTTGTACAGGGTATAGCTTAGTATTGAAAGGTTAAATCCAGTTTTAGTTCAGCATTTACATACAAAATCTGAAATGAGCTAACATTTTTAAGCAGTGTAATATGAACATAACGTCGTTTCAGATTTTAGGGTTTTGAACATCGCAACCAATCTCAATAGTCCCAATACATCCTAACATGATAGAAATAAAACCGTAACATACTATCCATACATTTATCTACGAATACAGTTCAATATTACATGTTAAATCTGAAATTGAACTAAACATTTGAAATTAATATAAAAATGTTAACATGTATTCAGTTTTCAGGATCTTGGAGAAATTTGAACATCAAAAACAACTCAATGTACAAAGCTCTACATATTACATTTAAAACAACAATTTGAACTAACATTTAAAATCCAGTATTAAGGGTTAATATGCACACGGTCTCAGATTTGAAAAATTTAAACACAAAACTCAACAAAAAAAAATTTAAATTGAAACTCTAGGTATAACATACATGTGCAGTGATGTAAACATAACTAATAACATGAAATTTATATTTAAATTACGAATTTAAGCTGGAAAAAGCAAAGAACCAAAAATATTGGGGTTTGGAAATTTAACATCAACAACATATTAATATTTATTTAGATAGGTTGGAAATCAAGCGTAGCATGTATATGTATTAGGCAAAGTGTTCGTGTCCACTATATCTATATTCTCATGACCCAATATAAAAACCAAATTCTATATCAAGAGCAACATTTAGATTCCTACCAATATTGTAAAGCAGGTGATTGACGAAATCAAGACAGTTTTATTATCATTATTATTTAATACGAGAAAAATAGCAAGAAGGAAATAACAATGAAATTCGTTCTGCTTATCTGTTTAAAGAAGAACCATTTTGAAACCCAGAGCTAAATTATCAAATCCAAAATAAGTCTAGCAAAATCATTGATTCATTGTATTTAAGAAAAAATTCATAGAAGAAGTTACACAAAGGTTTATAAAAATAGCTACCTATTCCTAAGCAAAACAAAACAACAAGTAATAATTCCCCCTTTTTTTTGAAGGACTGAAACAAAAGTAGAGAAAACATGTTCGAAAATATTTAAGGTACAATCTGATAATCATATGCGTCTATCCACAATCATGGTACTCTAATCCTCATCATACTAGTAAGCAAGGCTACGATAATCACAGAGTCCTCGACTTAGGCACATACCTCTAGAATCATGGTATTTAATATTTTCGCAATGCCGCTAGCTTGGCTGCGAAAACCTTAAATTCCCACACCCGAGAAATATATCCAAAATCAGACTATATGTCCTCACCATGCTGGCTAATGTGACTATAGAAGACTAGGTTCCAAAACTTAGATGACCTAGCCCATATAATTTTATCTTGACAAAAATTAATTTAAATCAACAATGAGTACTCAAAAATCAAATTTATCAACGAACATCAAGATTCAAAAATGAACAAAAATCCTTCAAATCATATAACTACAAACTCGGATGCTATAGCTAACATCAAGATTCAAAATTCAACAATTTTCATCAAAATCAATAAATACAAACTCAAATTCAACGATAATCCATCAAAATCAAATTCAACAACAGAAAGTAAAGATAAATCAAATCAAGGGAAGAAGAGTTTTCAAATCGAAGTTAAAATAAGATTCTCAAGGGTCGTCCGAGGAATCTCTCAAGGGGTCCTAACTGTGATTGAGTACCTTCAAAAAAAATATCATATTCCTAATACAGGCTATAGTGGCACTCTAGTTCGAATACCACTACACTAACTCGACCTGCATGGGCCACCACTAAAAATGTGTCACGACCCGCACCCTAGAGTTAGGACACGAGAACGTAACAACGCCCAGCCTATGCCGTAGTGTCGGCGGTAGAACGTTGTCCTATGTCACAACATCTAACAATAATATGCTAAGCAGTTATACTCCCCGAATGGGGGTGAAATAGCAGATACAGTCTCAATCACATCTAAGGTAGAGCACAATGGAAGATAGATAAAACATGAAATCCAAAAGGGATACAACAGATAGAAGTCTAAGTGTCTAAGATACAAACTCAGAATACATCTCAAAACTCAAATACAGTAATCCATAAATACATCTCAAGACAACTGAAAATAAACTATGAGCAAACCCTAGCTATCTATACAATCTTTACTGTCTCCTCTAGGCTAGCAGGCAACCTCCAGGCTATCTGTAAAATTTATCAACAGGTCCAGTCAGGACTGGAGCGAGCACAATACATCTCAACAAGTCATAGCAGGAAAGGAAATGTAATCATGCTAGAGAATAAAATACAGGATCTGAAGAATAACATAATGTAAAAGAGAGACTGTAAGTAAATATCTACGATATATATAAAGAGAGACAGTGCTAGTGATTTAGAGTACAGACGTGTAGATCCCTAGAGGGGAGTGAATAGGGAAATAAAAAATAACTAGTACAACAGAAGCAATATATGACAAATAAAAGTAAAGAGTGAGAAGATCAAACACAAGATGTATCCTGGTATCCTCGCTTGAGGCAATCCAGTCTCGGAACTCTCTCCGGCTTAAATCCACTATTTAGTCAAATAGTACACACGAGTTTGGATCCGAAGAACTCGCCAACTTCAACACGAGTTTGGATCCGAAGACTCGCCAACTTCAACACACGAGTTTTCTTACGAAGGCTCGCCAACTTCAAACAAATGAGAAGAGAAACTTGTTGATCTTCTAACACGTGAAGATCGAAATTTACAACTCTTAAATACTCTATCACTTTGGGAGAGGATTACAATTAAAAGCTTGAAGAGTATTAATGGTGGAGCTCTTGGTTGTTGGAAAATTTATGGCTAAAGTTGGTGAAGACCTTAAGAGAGAGAGGGCTTTCTTTTATAGAGAAACCAAGAGTTGGTGGCATTTAATGCTCTGAATACAGGCAGACCGACATGCCGTCGGTATGCTGCGGCATACCGTCGGTATAACGGCCAAATAGTAACGGTCATATTAATGACCGTTTGAGAGCATTAAATGCGGCCATTAATGCTAGTCAGAGCAAATCAAAAACCAAATATTTGAAACTCGGTATACCGTCGGTATGCAGCGGCATACCGTCGGTATACCGACGTTTTGTCACAGCAAGTTTTGGGTTGCTAAAAACGGTATACCGCCGGTATGCCGGAGCATGTCGTCGGTATGCCAACAATTTGTCACAGTAACTTTCTGGACACTAAAAATGGTATACCGCCGGTATGCCGAAGCATGCCGCCGGTATGCCGACAATTTGTCACAGCAACTTTCTGGACTCTAAAAATGGTATACCGCCGGTATGCCGAAGTATGTCGTCGGTATGCCGCTCTGTAGGTATTTACTTTTTGACTTGTTCTTTTACTTGTCATCCGTCCTTAGGTGTTTACAGATATACCTAGACTTTGTACAGACACGAAGACTCTAAGCAGGAGGACGCCGTCTTATGCAAGGAACGCCGGTAACTGCTTCTGTCTTCGATGTAAAAGATGATTGCGCTTGAACGGAAGTACTTCATGTAGTAGAGCTTCTGAGAATATTTAAATCTGAAGATACAGAAAACTAAACTACGAAGATGCTGTTAATAATCAAAATAAAATGTGCCAACAATCTTCCCTATTTTGATAATTGACAAAATAGAGAGATAGCATCTTCAGGGAGTAGCTCCCCCGTAGGTAGACAACTCCCCCTCAATACGTTTTCTTCCCCTTTGTCACTTAGTCAAAATGGGAAAAAAAAAATTTGAAAGAAAGCAATAATAAGAACAAGAGTATGGAAATAAAAGCATGCATTTATAGATAGAAGTGAAAACTTAATACATGCAATAAGGCCATACTACTAAAGACAATAAAAAAGACTCTCCCCACGAGAGTTTGATAACAACATACATACAAAAACCAAGTCCCCGAAGGACTGCAAAGTACTAGGATCAACCACACAAAGGTCCCCGAAGGACCGCAAAAGAAAAAACAGAAAAGAAAACAAACACACATAACTAAAACACGCATTATTCGAGACCATCAACCAAAGGGAAGCCACCCCTAATCGTCTGTCGGATCGTCCCCACCATCCTGAGCTTGTTGAAAGGCACCGTAAGGATCAATGTCATCAGGGTACATGAACCCATAGGCATTGGGATCGGAGAAACGCGGAGCCTGGTACATCGGATCTTGAAGATTGAGATCCAAATACATGTCCCGGTCCTGAATTGTGCGCTGGATAAAGTATGCTTGATCATGAAAGCGGGCTTGAATTAGATTGCCAAGGCCACGAGTATGAGCCCTCATCTGTTCCTCTGCCTGGGCTATGCGCATGTCGAAGTGCTGCTGAGTCAGCGGCATGTATCGGCCGGAGGCAGGAGGAGTAGATGTGGGAGCAGCAGGAGTAGAAGCCGGTGGCTCTTGGGAAGATGAGATACGTGAAGTAGATGTGCCACTTGCGGAACGGGAAACAGCAAGATAGGAAGGGACGCCATCCGAGGAGCAAAGGGAGAGATTAACTTGCTTGGCCTCTAGAAGGAGGGTGATGAGGGAGCCGTAGTATAGGTTCTGCTTTCCCGCCGGAATGACATGCCTGAATAGAAGAAGGAGAGTCTTCGGGAAGGAGAAGGACTTCCTGTTAGAAAGATAATACATGCACACCAGGGCATTGTCGGTAATGGCGTCGTAGTTCCCGCCCTTAGGAAAGAGTGTATGACACACAGTCCTATGGAGCTCGTAGTAAAATGGCTCCAGCTGTGCAAAAAGGGTCGGGATAGCAGGAGGGTTGGGGCCCTTGCAGATGATACGGCAGAACTCGTCGAAGGGTGACATCGCCGAGGAGTGAAGAGCAGCTAAGGATGGCAAGGCTTTCCCTCTGTCCGGGATGCCGAGGATGTTACCGATGTCCCGAGATGTGAGACGGAAGTGACGATCGTTGACCATGGACTGAATGGCGTTGTGCTCGTCGTCGGGTAGCAAGTTGCAATAGAATAGACGGACGGCAGCGGGGTAGACGGGTATTTGACGCCGAAGGAGGGAGGAGAGTCCGGCCTCGTCAAACAAGGAGACATGGCTGGGGAAGAGATTCCAATTTATCGCTCGTCCCTTGAATACATTGTGATGAACGAAGTGTTGGAACCATAACTCGGCTACCAAGGAGTTGGTAAATACCCGCTGGTCATACCCGTGAGGTTGAGCCACCGAGATGAAAGGATTGAAGAAGGAGGAGGAGGAGCGGGGACGCTTCGGATTAGCCATGGATGAAGGTTAGGGTTTAGGAGAGGATGAAAGAAGAGTAGGGAGAAGAGATAGAAGAAAAAGGGTTTTAATAGAGGAGGGAGATGAAAAGATGGAGTTTGAATTGGGAGGGTGGGTTGGGAACGGTTGTAGAGGAAAGTAATGGGGGAATATGAAGGGTTAGTGTGTTGGAAATGATGAAGGTGGAGTAAAAAGAGGAGTAAAAAGGAGGATGTGAAGAGATGGGTAATAAAGAGATGGGAAGTTATGAATGGGAAAGATGAGAGGGTAATTAATAGGGATATGATGGATGAGAAGGAATTAAATAAGGTTAGAGAAGAATAAAGAGAGAAGGAATAAAGGTGGGCCCAGATCTGGATTTGAAATCATGTCCACCTCGATCCGGCATACCGGCGGTATGCCGACGTATACCGACTGTATGCCGAGTTTCGAGACAGAACCATATTCTGAATCGAAAAACGGCATGCCGCTGGTATACCGCTGTATACCGTCGGTGTACCGGCCAAGAGGGATTATGGATCAAAGGATAAAATGCCTAATTCGCGGCAAAGAAAGGTGAAGCGATCTTCCGGTAGGGGTTTGGTGAAAATATCGGCTAACTGATAGGTAGTATCAATAAATTCACGACGAATATCTCCCTTTTGTTGATGGTCACGAAGAAAATGGTGTCTAATTTCAATGTGCTTCGTGCGTGAGTGACAAATCGGGTTTTTCGTGAGATTGATTGAGCTAGTGTTATCACATTTAATAGGGGTGCAAGAATGAGAAATGCCATAATCTAAAAGTGTTTGTGACATCCAAAGAATTTGTGCACAACAGCAACCACCGCAATATACTCGGCCTCAGTGGTTGAAAGAGCAACATAATATTGTTTCTTACTAAACTACGATACCAAAGACTTTCCGAGGAATTGACATGTGCCACTAGTACTTTTTCGGTCAATCTTGCATCCGGCAAAATCCGCATCCAAAAAGCCGTAAAGCTCAAAAGGATGAGGATTTCGGATACCAAAGACCTATGTTAATGGTGCCTTTGAGATAATGAAAAATGCGCTTAATGGCACACAAGTGAGATTCCTTTGGATTGGCTTGATATCGTGCACACAAGCAAACACTAAACATGATATCAGGACGGCTAGCAGTTAAATAAAGTAAACTACTGATCATACATCTATACTTACGAATGTCGACCGATGTGCCATCTTCATCATTGTCAAGCTTTTTCGTTGTGGCCATAGGAGTCCTCATTGATTTGGATGAGTCGAGGTCGAAACGCTTGAGGAGGTCCTTTGTATATTTCGATTGATTGATGAAGGTTCATTTGGGTCCTTGTTTGATTTGTAACCCCAAAAAGAAGGAAAGTTCATCCATCATACTCATTTCAAATTCTTCCTGCATAACTTTAGCAAATTCTACACAAAGTGTGTTGTTAGTAGAACCAAAAATAATATCATCGACATAAATTTGAACCAATAAGAGAGTGCCATTATGAGATTTAATAAAAAGTGTTGTGTCAACTTTCCCCTTTGAAAAATTGTGAGAAACAAGAAAGGAGCAAAGGCGCTCATACCAAGCACGGGGAGCTTGTTTGAGGCCATAAAGGGCTTTGTGAAGTTTGAACACGTGATTAGAAAATTGAAAATCTTCAAAGCCGGGAGGTTGTTTAACATAAACTTCCTCTTTAATAATACCATTCAGAAAAGCACTCTTAACATCCATTTGAAAGAGCTTAAAGTCATTAAAACAAGCAAAAGCACAAAGCATACGAATGGATTCAAGACGTGCAACCGGAGCATAGGTTTCGTCGTAGTCAATGCCTTCCTCTTGGTTATAGCCTTGAGCAACCAATCGGGCCTTGTTACGAGTCACCAACCCATCTTTATTAAGTTTGTTGTGAAACATCCATTTAGTTCCAATAATGGGATGATTGATAGGTTTTGAGACAAGTTCCCAAACCTTGCTTCACTCAAATTGATTTAGCTCCTCTTGCATAGCTATCATCCAAAATTCATCAAGAAAAGGATCATTAACATTTTTAGGCTCTATTTGAGAGATAAAAGCCACGTTTGCACAAAGATCACGAGTGGCGGATCTAGTGCTAATACTGGAGGAAGGATCCCCAATGATAAGCTCCTTAGGATGATTGGTGACAAATCTCCATTCTTTTGGGAGATCCTTTTGAGGAGGCTCGAGAGGAGGAGACTCTTTTGATGGAGTCACAACTTCATTGTTAGATGAAGAAGGACGATCTTCAATAGAGGAGTTCTCCAACCCAAACGAGATGTCATCAATATCCTCGGAAGAGGAGAATGTAGAAGAGTTGAGTTCATTAAAAGAGACATTGATTGACTCTTCGACAACAAGACTTCTTTTATTAAAAACACGAAAATCTTTACTATGAGTAGAGTATCCAAGGAATATTCCTTCATAGGCTTTTTCTTTAAACTTGCCTAGGTTATCCTTGGTATTCAAAATAAAACAATTGCAACCAAAAACTTTAAAATAATCAATAGAGGGAATTTTGTCAAACCAAAGCTCATAAGGAGTCTTCTTAGAAATAGGTCTAATCAAGACCCTATTTATAACATGACATACCGTATTAACGGCTTTCGCCCAAAAATATTGGGGGAGCTTATATTGGTTTAACATAACCCGGGCCATATCGCCAAGGGTTCTATTCTTTCTCTCCACAACACCATTTTGTTGAGGAGTTCGTGGACAGGCAAAATCATGTCCAAAACCATTCTTTTCACAAAATCTTTTGAAATCGACATTATCAAATTCTCCTCCATGATCACTTCTAATTTTGTTAATAGAAAAACCTTTCTCATTTTGAACACGTTTACAAAAGCCAGCAAATTCACGAAAAGTATCACTTTTGCAAGTAAGAAAAATAATCCAAGTGAATCTCGAAAAATCATCAACTAACACAAAAGCATAAAGCTTGCCTCCAAGGCTAGCAACTCTACTAGGACCAAAAAGATCCATATGAATAAGTTGAAGAGGTCTAGAAGTACTCACAGAGTTGATTGATTTGAAAGAAGACTTAGTTAACTTACTCTTCTCGCATTCTTCACACACCATATCCTTTTTGAATGGAATACTCGGGAGTCCTCTTACGAGCTTCTTTGTAGCAAGATGAGAGATGGTATCCATGTTGGCGTGTCCAAGCCTCATGTGCCAAAGCCAACTCTCATCGTTTTTAGCAACTAAGCACCTGTCATTGTTAGTGTCTTCAACAAGATATAAAACATAGATATTATTTTCTCTAATGCCTTCATAAACAATAGATCCATTAGAGCTATCGGTAATGAAGCATTTGAGCTTAACAAATTTGATATCATAACCATTATCGGTAAGATGACTAATACTAAGAAGATTGTGTTTAAGATTAGTAACAAGACACACATTCTTAATACAAGGATAAGGAGGTGAACCTATATTACCATTTCCTATAATGTGACCTTTGAGATTGTTACCAAAAGAGACGTATCCTTCCTTCTTCATCGATAGCATTGTAAATAATGAAGCATCCCCGATCATGTGCCGTGAACAACCGCTATCGAGAATCCACTTACTTCTAGCATGAGAAGGACTCTTCACCTACAACATAAATTGAAGATGAACATTTTGGTACCCATGATCTTATGGGTCCTTGAGGGTTAGTCTTAGGAACCCACATAAAAACTTTCTTGTCAACAAGTTTCCTTGTATGACAATAATTGGTCGTATGTCTATGCAAGCCACAATAATTGTAAATCATAGAGGATTTAGAAGAAGATATGTGAGAATCATGCATGTGTTAATCTCTAGTGCGAGGACCTCTAGCATTAGTACTGTGATGATGATAATAAAAAGCATGATGCGAAGTGTTTTTCTTAACAAATGGTCCTTTCCTTGTGTTAGGAAAGGATTTGTGTGTAGTGTTCATGTATGAAGTATGCCTAGCATTGTGGTGAGTGTGGAGATGTCTAGGAGCATGCTTGTGAGTAGTGTCCTTATTACCAAATTTCTTACACTGTATAAGAAGATCATTATACTTAATAGAAGTGTCATATTCTCTCCTATTAGCATCTTGAACTTTGTGCATAGCAAATTCATAAGAGCTTCTCATGGATTGAATTTCATCATCCTTTTTCTTGATGGTGTCAAGAGATTCTTGAAACTTGAGTCGCAAGGACTCTATTTCATCCGTGTCAGAAGCAGGAGATTTTCCCTTCACATCAATAATGATGCTTGAGAGCCTCTCTACTTCAAGTTGAAGAGCCTCAACCTCTTTAAGAGATTTCTTGTATTTATTCCGAACACCTTTGTGCTCTTCATGCAATTCAAGAATAACTTTCTCCAAATCATCATAGGTAAGAGTGTTTAAGGAGAAATCATCAAGTACCTCATTGGTTGCCATGAGACAGACGTTGGCATTGTGTTTGCACTCATTGTCGTTGTCGGAGTCGCTCGCTTCACTCTCACACCAAATGCTTGTGTTGGCGAACTTTCTGGAGGACGAGCTTCCCTTGCTAGGCTTCTCGTACTTGTTTGAGTCTTTTCTTATCATCGGACAATCCTCCTTGATGTGTCTGGATCTTCTGTATTGATAGCACGCCGGATCTTCTTCATTGTCCCGTCTGAAGCGGTTGGCTTTGTTGAATTTAAGGAACTTCCGGAAGTACTTAGCTGTGAGAGCTATTTTTTCATCGTCGTCCGACTCATTGTCGTCGGAGCTATCCTTGGAGTAGGACTTTGTCGCTTTGAGAGCAAGAGTTTTCTCCTTCTCTTTGGTCTTCTCCTTCTTCTTCTCTTGTATGGAGGATTCCTCTTGATCCTTCATATTGAGCTCGTGAGTTATTAGCTTACCCATGAGGGTCTCAAGGTTCATGACTGTTAGATCGTTCCCCTCAATGATTGCGGTAGCTTTAGGACTCCAAACTTTCGTCAATCCTCTAAGAATTTTTCTGATCTTTTCATGAGCAGGATATTCCTTACCAAGAGAAGAGAGAGGGTTAATAATGTCACCAAAACGAGTAAACATGCAAGTAATAGATTCATAATGCTTCATTTTAAAGGACTCATATTCTTGCGTGAGTCTACTAATCTTGGATTCCTTCACTTGTGAAGTTTCTTCGTGTGTGACTTCAAGTAACTTCCAAATCTTATTGGAAGTCTTGCAAGTAGAGATTCGGTTGAATTCACTACTGTCGAGAGCACAATAAAGGGCATTCATTGCCTTGGCATCTCGACTCGCAAGCTTCTTGGTGTTTTCAGTAAGTGTGTCCCGAAGGGTGTCAGAAGCAATATCCTCAATAACTCTGGAAGGAGTAGGAAGACCATTTATCACGCAATCCCATAAATTGAAATCTATGGACTTCAGATAAATGCTCATCATAATCTTTCAGTAGTTATAGTTGGTTCCATCAAATAGGGAAGTCCTATTTGTGGAGTGTCCTTCATTGTGGAAGGTGTTGATACTAGGGTTAGAGGCTATGGATCACTCAAAGGGTGTAAATCCAAATCAAGAGAACAAAGCTCTGATACCAATTGTAGAACCCTAGAGGGGGGGGGTGAATAGGGAAATAAAAAATAACTAGTGCAACAGAAGCAATATATGACAAATAAAAGTAAAGAGTGAGAAGATCAAACACAAGATGCATCCTGGTATCCTCGCTTGAGGCAATCCAGTCCCGGAACTCTCTACGGCTTAAATCTACTATTTAGTCAAATAGTACACACGAGTTTGGATCCGAAGAACTTGCCAACTTCAACACGAGTTTGGATCCGAAGACTCGCCAACTTCAACACACGAGTTTTCTTACGAAGGCTCGCCAACTTCAAACAAATGAGAAGAGAAACTTGTTGATCTTCTAACACGTGAAGATCAAAATTTACAACTCTTAAATACTCTATTACTTTGGGAGAGGATGACAATTAAAAGCTTGAAGAGTATTAATGGTGGAGCTCTTGGTTGTTGGAAAATTTATGGCTAGAGTTGGTGAAGACCTCAAGAGAGAGAGGGCTTTCTTTTATAGAGAAACCAAGAGTTGGTGGCATTTAATGCTCTGAATACAGGCAGACCCGCATGCCGTCGGTATGCTGCGGCATACCGTCGGTATACCGACCAAATAGTAACGATCATATTAATGACCGTTTGAGAGCATTAAATGCGGCCATTAATGCTAGTCAGAGCAAATCAAAAACCAAATATTTGAAACTCGGTATACCGTCGGTATGCAGCGGCATACCGTCGGTATACCGACGTTTTGTCACAGCAAGTTTTGGGTTGCTAAAAATGGTATACCACCGGTATGCCGGAGCATGCCGTCGGTATGCCGACAATTTGTCACAGTAACTTTCTGGACACTAAAAACGGTATACCGCCGGTATGCCGAAGCATGTCGCCGGTATGCCGACAATTTGTCACAGCAACTTTCTGGACTCTAAAAACGGTATACCGTCGGTATGTCGAAGCATGCCGCCGGTATGCCGCTCTGTAGGTATTTGCTTTTTGACTTGTTCTTTTACTTGTCATCCGTCCTTAGGTGTTTACAGATATACCTAGACTTTGTACAGACACGAAGACTCTAAGTAGGAGGACGCCGTCTTATGCAAGGAACGCCGATAACTGCTTCAGTCTTCGATGTAAAAGATGATTGCGCTTGAACGGAAGTACTTCATGTAGTAGAGCTTCTGAGAATATTTGAATCTGAAGATATAGAAAAATAAACTATGAAGATGCTGTTAATAATCAAAATAAAATGTGCCAACAAGACGAACATGTGAATGGCTTAGGACTGATTCATGACTACACTAAGAGTGATTCATGACTACACTACTTTGGATATTTATTCATATGACCATTCATACTCCCCCGTACCCCAATCAATACACAAGGATCCAGTCAAGTTACGTTAAGATTCGTGACTAAACTACTACCCGTATAGGGTGATTCATGAATTGATTCGTGAAGGCTCGGTGATCATGAGGGTACATGAGTCACTAGCTAATTCCTGAAGATTCATGATAATAGAAGCATAAGATACGTGATGCAAGTGAAACACACATGAGACAAAAGTATCTGATGCTCCCGAGAAGGATAATATCTCATGAAGGGATCCATATAGTACCAATCCGTGTTCCAACGTGTCAGCATCAAGTAAGATAGTCTAAAGCAGGAAATATAAACCTAAACATGATATGAAATGATCAGAGAATGTACTTGCCTGATAACCTGAACAGCTGATAGGTAAAGGGGTCCAACTGAAGCCACATAATTCTATTTAAAGCAACACAGGTTACAAGGTGTTCAAGTTGTAATAAAAGAATCTCTACAAGCAATCTATTATTATTCTAGGTTCGTCTAAGTCAAAATACTCTAGGTCAACTTCGGTCAATAATCTAGTCATACTAGGTCAAGTGTTGACTTGTAGTTGACTTTGGGTCAACTGGTCAACTCTGGTTAACAGGGAAAAATCTAGTCTAATTATTAAAGATATAAAGTGTACTTATTTATTCGTACGTCGAAACTTACGACACGCAAATCAAGATGAGATGATCAACGGTAAGGTTGATAATCTTATTATAGTGATCCACGTGTTCATCTTATCAATTTCAGCGATGTGAGATCACTGGAATTGACTGATCTCAGTTTCGTTGTACTAATCCCGAAAGACGAACGTTATAAGAATTAATTATTAATTATTTATAAAAAGGTTAAACTCAGAGAAATTATCAACAAACATTGTCAGATGATGAAATAAACATCGCCAACGTGTCCAGAATGGTCAAATTAGCTAGGATAGCCTACCCATTGGTCCAATTTGGACACAAGGGCAAAAAGGTAATTTTGGGTCAAAACGGTGTCCGTGTCGGAGCCGTTTTGCACCGAAAAACGTGCAAGAAAACAAGTCTATAAAATATAACAAATTATATATCCACGAAACCAGAATGACGATATGAATCCAACGGTATCTCCAGAATTGGATTCCGTTGACCCGATCTCAATTTGGTCCGTTGACCAGAACATTAGGATTCCGGTTTGCACGGAAATGCGTGCCGGAGCCAATGTTCTCAAAACTTAGCAAACTACATGTTAACGAGTCCAGAATGACGATATGAACTCAACGGTATATCCGGAATTGGATTCCGATGAGCCGATCTCAAAATGACCCGTTGACCCGGATATTGGTATCCGACTTGCACTGAAATGCGTGCCGGATCCAATGTCCATCAAAACCTAGCAAATTATATGTCAACGAGTCCAGAATGACTATACGAACTCAACGGTATATCCGGAATTGGATTCCGATGAGCCGACATCAAAAAATTCTGTTGACCCAGAATGTGGGACACACTTTGCACCGAAAAACGTGCCAGGGCCCACGTTCTCCAAGTATAACAAATTTTATATGAAAACAAGCCAGAACGACGCCATGAGTCTAATGGTGGTGTCAGAAATTAAATCTGGAGTCCCGTGTTCAAAAATGGAATTTTATAAGTTGGAAATTACGAATTCGGACGACCAACTTTGGCGTCGAATTCAACCAATCAAACAAGCTCACAATGAAACGAAACTGAAGGGGTAGTAAGAGGGTTATACCAGCTTCGCACAGGAACTAGTAGCATGCCAAAAGGAGCTGCGGTGGAGGAGATACAAGCTGACGAAGTTGGCCCCGCGAAACTATCCAAATTTAATACAATTTAAACGGTCAACTTGGTGGATTTTGATGTATCAAACGATAAATCAACGGACGAAAATTGATAGGAGTGAAGGTGGATATGCCGAGATTGTGACGGAGTAAAGAAATCGCCGATTCAACGGTCGGATTTTCGAAAAATATGCACGTAGTTGCTGCGATGGAACGCGATTCCAGCCTCGTTCCCGAGCTCGTCACGACGGTACGTCGTGCAAAACGCACGAATCACCTCGACGGCGCGTTCCGGAGGACGGTGGCCGTCAGGGGGCTGCTCACCAGGGTGGGGCGCATGCCCAGGATGGCCACGACGGCCGTGCGGCGGCGCGGCGGCGCATGACGGCGGCCCGCGCACGTGCGCGCCTGTGTATGCGGCTGATGCTGCTGTACGGTGGCGCGGCCAGGCCAGGCGGCGCAGTGGCACGGGGACGGCCAGCCTGGCCACGGCGAACGTAGGGGTGGTCGGCTGGGGTGGCTAAGGAGTGGTGGTACGGGTGGTCAAGTGGTTGGTGGTGGTGGCTCGGGTTGTTGAAGGAGAGGATGGATGGATTGATAAATGGATGATGGGAGGAGATGTGGAGTGGTCGGCGATGGCCGACGGCCAGGCCACGACGGCCGGCCAGGGAGATGAGGTGGGGTCGTCGGGTTGCATGGGAGTGCAATGGTGGTGGTGGTGTAGTTTGCTGCTGTTGTAGTATTGTTGTTGTTGGTTTTGTTTTGTGTGGAGAAATCAATTAAGGAAGAGAGAGAGAGGATAAGAGAGAGAGAGAAAAGATTCTCTCCACATAGAGTTAGGGCCGGCCAATGCTGGCTGTGAGTGAAAGTGTGGGAAATGCATGGTGAGGATTTAGTTAGATTATCCAATGGCTAGGATTGAACATAGGAAAAAATAGGTAATTCCAATAGGGGTTTAAGTCAATAGAATTTCCAATAAATATATAAATATAAAAATAGGTAGAATGAGCATTCAATATTATTTTTTTGGGTAAGAAAAATGAGGGCGTCATGAGAGAGGAAAAATGAAGCTGGGGTTGGGTTCAGTGGAGCCGGATTGGATCCAAAATCGGACATTATGCAATAAATAAATTAAAAATAAGTGTCGATGATCATGGGTAAATAAGTAGCACATGGGAATTCCAATAAATGGGACACAAGTGGCATACGGATAGTAGGCTCAATGTGGGCCATGTCCATAATTGGGGCTGATAGGTTTTGGTCGACAGGGGACCCACAAATCGAGTTGGAAGATAAATGTGACACCGTTGGGTGAAATAAAATCGGGTCACGTGTCGAAAAAGTTGTGCGAAGCAAATGAAGCACAAAATGGCGTGTCTGAGTGGGACACGAAGGTCATGGGTGACGAGCGTCTCGAGTAGATCAAGCATGAGAAGTTGGTTTCAAGAAACTGACTGGTCTTGTGCTCCTAAATTAAAAGTCACGGTAACGTGCTAATAATGATCAAAGAAAAGAGTGGGAAAATTAATTAATAATCAAATGGTCTAAATCGACCCGAAGTTCTGTGAAGCAAAAAGAGCACAAGGGAACAAGTCTGAGTGGGACACTATACCATCATGAAGGTAATCCTGTCCACTCCAAAACTCGTGAAGAAGATTTCCAGAGTTGAACATCCCTGACACTCCAAATATCAAAGGTACGGAAAAGCACACTTAAGGAAAAAAATAACAGAATAATTTATTTATCGAAACCAATCAATCAGAAAATAAAATAAAATAAAAAAATCAACCCGAAATTCAGGGTGCTCACACGCCTTTTGGGCCATTGCATTCAATAATTATTTGTTCGTTTATGTTTGGGTAAATGACAAAAAAACTCTCCCTAGATTGACCATTTTCGCGAAAAAGACCCCATGCTCTTAAATTTCCCACCATTTATTTTTTGTTGGAAAAAACCCCCAAATGACAATTTTATCTCTCCCCCTCCTTCCTCGGCCGTTGGGGAAGGGGCTGGGTGGTCGACGATGCCACGGGGAGGGCTGCAGGGGGCCGACGAGTGCGGGGGAGGACCGCGGGGGGCCGACGAGTGCGGGGGAGGGCCGTGCGGGGCAGACGAGATCGGGGGGGGGAGGTTCGCGGGGGATAGGCGGGGCTGGGGGCTCGCCGGCGGGGGGAGGGCAGGAGGGGTCGGGCGGGGCTGGGGGTTCGCCGGCGGAGGGAGGGCCGGCGGGGGTCGGGTAGGGGGGGTAGGACGGAAGGAGGGATGGAGGGGTCGAGCGGGGCTGGGGGGTCGTTGCCGCCACCGGAGGGAAGAGGGGGGCAGGGGCATTTTCGGGATTAAATTTTTTAATTTTGACTGGAGGGGCCTTATTGAGCGGATTTGTAATCTAAGGAGGGACAAATTGCTAAAAATGACTAATATGTCTTATTTTGCAAAAGTCGGATATCTAACGAGGGATTTTTTTGTCATTTACCCTTTATGTTTTGTATTGGTTATAGGATTTAGTCTAATCTTGTATTCTTTAGTTTGACCAAATCTACAATTGGAAGTTGGTGGGCCGGGCTCCTCCAATTTTTAGACCATCTCCAATGGGGGTTTCTATCTTCCCTATTTCTATGGAAGAAATCCATTTTAGAAAAAAACTTCTTCCAATGGTGATTTCTATCACCATTTCTATCCTAGGTGGCAATGATGTAGGATGAAAACTTTCTAGGAGGGTTTCTACATGTAGAAACTCTCACAAAAATTCTCCTATCTCTCATGACAATTATTATTGGACCCCACACCATTAAATTGGCTCTTTTACTATGTGACACATATGATAGAAATGGAGAACCATTGGAGAACATTTTTGTATGTCTACAATTTCTATGTAGAAACTCTTCCAACTAGGATAGAAATCTCCTTAAAGTACAATGCCAAGTAGGATAAGAACTCAATTTTAGAAATCACCATTGGAGATTTCTAAAATTGAGTTCTAAAATTGAGTTCTTATCCTACTTGGCATTGTACTTTAAGGAGATTTCTATCCTAGTTGGAAGAGTTTCTACATAGAAATTGTAGACATACAAAAATGTTCTCCAATGGTTCTCCATTTCTATCCTATGTGTCACATAGTAAAAGAACCAATTTAATGGTGTGGGGCCCAATAATAATTGTCATGAGAGATAGGAGAATTTCTATGAGAGTTTCTACATGTAGAAACCTGTAGAAACCCTCCTAGAAAGTTTCCATCATACATCATTGCCACCTAGGATAGAAATGGTGATAGAAATCACCATTGGAACAAGTTTATTCTAAAATGGATTTCTTCCATAGAAATTAGGGGTGAGCATTATTCGGTTTTGGACCGAAAATCGAACCGAACCGAACCGAATAAGAGGTTCGGTTTTAAAAAAATTCGGTTCGATTTCGGTTTTGAAAATACTAAAATTTCTTATTCGGTTTCGGTTTCGGTTTTGGGTTTCGGTTTCGGTCCAAAACCGAAAACCGAATAAATTTTTTTAATTAATTAATTAATATATATATATATATATATATATATATATATATATATATATATATATATATATATATATATATATAACCTCATTTTCCTCACTTTACAACATTTTTTTCTTGAATTTTTTTTTATGGGATTCATCTACACCTTATTGATTGGCAACATACCAAATTTCAAGAAAAAATAATATTGTTTAGCCCCCTATCAATAAGGTGCAAAATCGACGGTGTAGCAGGAAAGTTTTAGACCGTCGATTTTGCAAGGGATAGATAGGGGGCTAAACAATATTATTTTTTCTTGAAATTTGGTATGTTGCCAATCAATAAGGTGTAGATGAATCCCATAAAAAAAAATTCAAGAAAAAAATGTTGTAAAGTGAGGAAAATGAGGTCGACCTTAGGTAACTTACCTAAGGTCGACCTTAGGTACATTTTCCTCATATATATATATATATATATATATATATATATATATATATGTGTGTGTGTGTGTGTGTGTGTGTGTGTGTGTGTGCGTGTGTGTGTGCTATATATATAAGTATTAATATATATAGGTATATACTAAATATATATAGATATATACTAAATATGTCTATGTATATTTAGTTACTATATATATTAACAAAAAAAGCTTTAAAAAAATCAAAAAAATATGAATAAACCGAATAAACCGAAAATCGAACCGATTTAATTCGGTTCGATTTGATTCTGTTTTGGGCCAATTCGGTTCGATTTTGATTTTACTTATTAAGTTTTGGTCCAATTCGATTTTGGGTTATTCGATTCGGTTTAAACCGAATAAACTGAATGCTCACCCCTAATAGAAATAGGGAAGATAGAAACCCCCATTGGAGATGGTCTTATAGCCCTTTTCACAATAGATTTTCAATACACGTGCAGACCAATGCTTTTCCTTCCCTGTCCTTTTCTTGCCCACTCGCACCGAACCCACCCACAACAAAATGACGAACCTCTTCCAAACCCTAACTACAATGACGAACCTCTTCCAAAGAAAAAAGTGAAAAAAAAAAAAACCTCTTCCAAACCCTAACCTTCAAAACCCTACAATCCAAATCCGCTGCTTCCTCATGGAGAACGACATCGACAGGGTCCTATGGACGGAAGAGGAGATCTCCCGCCGAGTCTCCGAGCTCGCCTCGGAAATCTCCGGCGACCTCGGCAGGACCTCTTCGCCGACGGTCATCGTCGGCGTCGCCACCGGAGCATTGCTGTTCCTCGCCGACATAGTGAGGAAGATTGATCTTCCCGTCATCGTCGATTTCGTCCGCGTCGAGTCTTACGGTTCCGGGACGGAGTCCAGTGGCTCCCCAAGGATTACGAGCGACGTCAAGATTGATGTCAGTGGGAAGCACGTGGTCGTGGTGAGTGCTGGATGTTAGTTTCCATGTTCTATTTTGTTTCCTGTTCTGTTTCAATTTTTTTTTTTTTTTTTTTTTGGTATCAGAGTTGGCGAAAAATTATCCTGCAATAATAATACTTTGTTAGATATCTTCTTTATTAAGTCATACCACCCAAAATAATTTGGAAGAAAATAAATAGTAGATAACTTGGCAAAACTTGAATTTTGGCGCCTCTCGTCCGTGAATCGTTGTTACGTCCCTGAAAGTGAGGACAAGAGGCACCAGATGGTGTCGACAATAGTGCTAGAGCAAAGTAGCTCTTATTATAATAATTGGGTAAGGACGTAACACATAAGAAAGAAGTTTGGCTTGTCGTCCTTCCAGTATCTTTGTACACATCTCCAATAGCTTACCACATCCTTATTGAGGTATTTGATTGAGATGGTTAGTGACCCGAACCTGCTAGGAGTGGGTACTGGATAGGGATAGAATTTGATGTTCCTCGATGGTTTGAATTAGCAAGGATTTAGGCAAATTGATGAAATTCGTTGTAAAATGACTTAAGATAGTCGGATGAATGTACGTGATTTTGGATTTGAACGAATTGAACATGTAACGGGTTTGTGAGATAATGATCGAACTTGATCTTGAATGTCGAGGAGATTATCCAGTTCGTACGATAGCATCAGTCGCACGACTCGAAATTCGTTGCAAATGAAGATTGTTAGGTTACGTATATCATCGATGGTATTGAGGCAATACAAAGATCGATATGCGATAACTCGGGGGTACTCTGATTCGAGGAATGACGATCGTGCAAAATGTTATTGTTCCGATGGATGCTATGTTTGGGGATTTTGATAGGAATAAATGTTTGGAAGATCATGATCGTGCCTTGAGGATTGCGTTGATGGCCACAACGTCGATGATTTTGTCTTGCGCGAGCGCATCTCCAGCCTCGCACATGCGTCACGTCGGATTTGGGGGCGATCGTTCCGCGTGAGCGCGGACATGGTGATTCATATCGCGGAAACGATCGAACTCGGAAAATCAAGACGTGGCAACTTGGATTGCTTCGACTTGTGGTTTGATGCGAAGATGGATTCGAGGATTGATCGGACTTGTGATTGATGATTGAATAAACTTGAGGATCGAGGACATCCAATCCGCATATCGAGAATGAATTAGTCTAGACTCAAAACAAGAGTTGCGCTCCGATGAGAACGATTATTCCGCAGGAGCGTTGCATGATGATTTCATGTCGATCTTGGATAATCGGACTCGCGTGAGATTGGGGCGTGACATATTGTTAAAGTCAGACGACCTTGTGATCGATTAAGCAAATTGGGATAAGTGACTTAAGGAATATGAAATGAGAATTATGGTTTAGCAACAAGTCGTGTCGTAGCATGCTTGACTTGGGAGGAATAGATAGGCGAATATTGTCGAATTTGTTCGAAGAGATAGATTATGCGAATTGCATATTAGATAAACGATATTGATATGTTGAGAAAATGGTTGAACATGACTCGATGTGGATGGTTTTGCTGAATGACTCGGACCCTTGGACTAGGTATATGCTCGATGTTTAGAAATCTGAGTGATGCGAGCTTTGGTAGAAAACCCTGTACTATCAGTATCAACTTGGTTTGACCCTAGGATTGGGGTCAGTGTTGGCATTATTGTTGGGGAACTATGATTCCTGACATTGACTTTAGCCTTGAGAAATGGCCTAGCAGGTTAGGCGAGACGTCCATGTTGCAAGAGTTAGCATTGGAATGATTGATCTTGAGGATTGGTATTGATGAATGGAATGATTCAAGAGTACGAAATACCCACTCACGAGACTCGGCTGACATGCATGTATTTCAGGGATGTCTGAATATGTGCACGATGCGACTCTAGTGAGAATGACGAATTCTCTATCACGCGGCTTGGCTGAAATGCATGTATTTTGGGGACGCCTGGGATATGTGCACGATCCAACCAAATGATACGTTAAATTCAAATGAGACTTGAGGAATGGAAAAGTGTCAAGGATTTTGAAATCGTGTTAAAGGAAAGATTGATAGTAGTGCGAGCGTGGCTCGGATTGAACAAACGCATAGGCGGAGTGTGTACGAGAGTCCTTGGATCAAAGTGGTCTATAAGTAAGTACTCGGTTAGTTTCGAGGATGAAACTTTTTCTGAGTGGTGTATGATGTAGTGCCCCTTCTCGCTCAGTCAATCGGAGGAATCGAAATGTCGACAGCGTTCGAACTTAGCCTTGCAAAGGCTGCTCGAAGACTCGCTCGGTCGAGGCGACCCCTCGCTCAGGTAGGGTAGTTTCGTTGAACTTGCCTCATCTTAGCCTTCACATAATAAATCGCATGTTTTTAACTTGCACAAGTTAAGCTTTGATAATAAAAGAGACGCATCCACATAGCTAAGGGAATAATTCCGACGGGTCGGAATGTGTTAGAACATGGAAAAATGTCCTACGGTCTGCTTAGAAGTTTGCTCAGCGTGCTTTTAAAATGACACTCAATCCTTCGTCCCGTGGCTTGGGAGAAGGAAAGCAGGTTTAAGTTGCTACGGAGTTAAGAATTTAGCCTAAGTCATAGGCGTCGCCCGCATGAATGCTTGATAAAGTATGCACGGTTCCGTCGTCCAAGGCTTGGCATAGCCTTGGCTCGTCCCACGGATTCAGTTGAATAACACGGCTTGTGGCATAAGTCTAGGCACCCAAAGAACTTGTTTGTTCAAGTTGAACGCGTGCACGGCACGTTCTCTCGAGGCAAACTTGACGTAACCTTTGCTCGTCAAGTCATTGCACAATTAAGTTAGACAAAGTTATGCCGGTCGATCGAAGCCATTTCTAGCACTGTCCTGCTCTTTCTGCGGTTGTCAAGTCACATAGTCCCACGATCTTAAGGCTCGTCATATAAGTATGTGACTTGAGTGATAGCGTCGCCTAGAATAAGGTCTGTCTAAGGCACGAGCCACGTTTGGTTTAAGGAAAAGCATGTCACGGTCAAAGGAAGCACACAAGATCGGTCCTGCTACTTGGGAGTCTCGATAAGGAAGTACACGAGATCGGTCCCGCTACTTGGGAGTCTCATAAGGAAGTTCACGAGATCGGTCCCGCTACTTGGGAGTCTCGATAAGGAAGCACACGAGATCGGTCCCGCTACTTGGGAGTGTCGCTAAGGAAGGGCACGAGATCAGTCCTGCTACTTGGGAGTTTCGATAAGGAAGCATACGAGATCGGTCCCGCTACTTGGGAGTCTCGATAAGGAAGCAAACGAGATCGGTCCCGCTACTTGTGAGTCTCGATAAGGAAGTTCACGAGATCGGTCCCGCTACTTGAAAGTCTCGATAAGGAAGTCCACGCGACTGGTTGTCGCCGAGATCGGTCCCGCTACTTGGGAGTCTCGATAGAAAGTTGGAAAGCATGGTCATGATTAAGGAAGGACTTGGTAGATCGAGTTGAGTCTTGCATGGTCATTGGACAACTTGCGCGCAAGGTGAATTCCTCGAACGATCCCGGGGCGCCGGTTCGTGGCGGCCTAGGAGGAATTGCAGATATTATACGGCCTTCATCGACGGTACGATTCGATTGAAGTGAACCGTTACAATATAGGCTACGGGTCATTCGGTGGGAGCTCGTATCTCGCATGCGAATGGTCACCGTATGCAAATATCCAGGATATCTTGACATTGCTAGTGACCACTCATATAGATGAGTCGGCATAAGAGCAGCTATCCGCATGTATGTCTTTGGATTGCGTCAAGTACTAGCAAGTTACGAGTTGGGTTAACAAGGTATACTTATAGCAAGCGCTAACCTTGAATCGGCGCGGGTTTGGTGTGCACGGTTGCATCACCATTCTGGAGCCTAAGATTTGGCTATAGCAAGGATACGTGCTTCGGCATGAATGTGGCGTCGTCTCGAGTTAAGTCAGGGTTGTAAGGCAAGTTGGTTAAGTCTGGTTGATCTTTCGGAGGCACGACCTCGGTCTTAAGGCACGATCAAGTTCATTGGCACGACCAGCACGAGTCGTCCCCTTGACGTCATTGCACGAGAATGGTCTAGAGGCACATAAAACAAGTGAAAGTCTTGACACGGCCGAGTTGCATAAGTTTTTACTTGTCGAGGCACTGTCTCGAATATATATTGAAACCATGAATAGAGTATAGCACGACCCTGTCATTGCGTTGCTAAGTATAGGCCAAGGTGTTTTTGTCCTAAAATTGATCCTAAGGCAAGACTAGAAAGACAATCAAAAAGGGATTAAGCTGCACAAAGTAAATGAACGTGTCGGTTTTGTATGGGTGTGCGAGGAGCTCACTCCACCAGTACAGTTGAGTACTAACACCCACACAGTTTTTATGTGCAGGTACAGGTAGAAGTCCGATGGCGCGGAGCTCGCTTGGATGCGTCGAGACACGGAGTTCTTTGGCGTTTTGAGGCATGCGGCCGCATAGAGTCAGAACTTATACGAGACATAATGTATGGACATCGTCATTCCGAAGAATCTGTCACTCGTCGCCTTGAAGCTTGCATCGAGAAATGAGAGAGAGCAGAGTGACATGTAATGTGAGAGAAAAGTGAGCTTGAGAGACTTGTAAATTGGCCTCGTGTCCACATTGTAATCTTTGTTCAATATCAATAAAAGATTATTTTGCATGACCTGTATTTTGCTTTAAATTTTCGCTGCTGAATATTCAATGTTTCTCTTTGGGACATCTGTGCGATGACCCCATCGCTTAGCCTGTAATCGGTCATTATGAGCCTGCCTTGCGTGAGCGCAATCTAGACTCACGCGGCATCACGCCTTAGCGAGGACGATCGTTCCTACGGAAGCGGGACGTGACATAAAATTTCTGTTTGCTTGCCATTTGCTTTTGTTTTGTCTCAACCACTTCTCTTGTTCTCTTGTTTAGATAGGGTTTACTTTTTTGAACCCTTACTTTTGTTGTGCTTATGACAAAAGTTAAAATAACTAAGAGTGTACAAAATCCAATAATATATTTATCCTACCTAACTTTCATTCTTTGAGATGGAAAATACATATAAAATGAGAAGGATTGCCCTCAAGTCCTTAGAGCTATTATGTCATATGCTAATACTCCTCAAACTGGGGCATATATAGTAATCATGCCCAACTTATTACAAAAAATATAAAACGAGACAGAGAAAGAGGTTTGATGCAAGGTTTGTGGTATCGGTATCAGAATCAGTATTACATCCTTCTAATAAGTATTGGTATTGGCAGTATCAACAGTTTCGAATCGGAGTATCAGATTTTTTTTAAATCGGAAAACAAATAATTACTAATAAATTATTAAAATTTTAGAAAAAAATATTTTGTACATTTAGGCGTAATTTTAAGTACTTCCTATGTTGTTTCTTAGTTGTTTTGAAATTGAATGAAATAATAGTCACCCTTGTGGATTTGTTTAACTAGCGATAAATTAGTTTTCTCTGTGAACGATTTTTTTTTTTCTCTTAGTTGTTTCTTACTTAGTTTTGAAATTGAATGAAATAATAGTCACCCTTGTGACTTCACATCCTTGTTGATTGGTCTTTTTCACTCAATTTTGTTTGTCGAGTTGGCCGAGAAAGAGACCCCCAACATCGGTATCTGTCATTATTGGTCAATAATATATGGCAGTAGGTATCAGATCGGGACATACCAAACCATATTGGCATGGTAGTCAAAGCTGCGCCTCGGAGCGAGGCACAGCATCTGCGTCTCGCACTTCACTAGACGAATCACATTGCACGCCTTAGGTGCGCCTTTTAGCAAGGCACAACAAAGAAAAGGCGTGCCTAGGCGCGCCTTACGTTTTTTTTTTTTTTGAAAAAAAAGAGAGACAAGGAGATAGCCCTTACCTCATACAAGTGGTAAGGAGGTAGTCCTTTCCATGGTTGCCAAAGTTGGCTGCAGTTGAACTTGAAAAATTAAAATTTACTAAAAGCGTTGTAGGAAAAATATAAATTCTTGTTAGTTTTGTTGAGTGTTATTGTTGCTATGCTAGTTCACTTGGTTATGCTAACATATTTTTGTTGGTTTTAATATGTTATTTGGTTTTATTTCTTACGTTACTAATTTATTTATATATATTTTTGTTTGCCATTGAAAAGTTTAAATGAACTTTTTATATTTAACAAACGAGAAAAGTACAACTTTGATCCTCTATGGGATCCTTTGGGACGTGTGACGATGGAGATCGAATATTGCTTCTGATTTCTTTACTCCGTTGACGATCCGACGACGATCGAGAAAAAATTGTAAGTCTTCCTGTTTGATTGCAAGGGGACGACAATTCGGCTCTCTGAAGTGTGCTCTGGCTCTCAGAATGCCTGTGGGACCGTCTCTGTGTCTCTTAAATCTAAGAGGAATAGTCACCGGAAAAGGGCATAGGATAAGGCACCAGGATAATCATAGTAGCAGTAGTAACGGGTGTAGAAGTAGCACTATCCAATGTAGAAGTGGGAGTCGGAGTAGCAACATCCAGGATAGAGGAAGAGTTGACAATAGTATAGTGCTAGACAACTACAAGACCAACGAGAGACTGGTAGACACGATCACCAAAGTGGAATAAATCTCTAAAGGGCAAATATCCCAAACATATAGCACCAAAGTGCAAAATCTGTCAATCCAATCACAAAGCTCCAAGTTCACAAATATCAGTATCTCTGAAAGCCCAAGCCAATATCATTATGTCCAAATATGTCCAAATATAGAAAACACATAGTAATAGATGTAGAAGTACTAAATCTAAAAGCACATATTAAAGAAGATCGTACTTTTAGAGTCTCAAAAAGCCCAGGCCAATATTATGTCCAAATATAGAAAACACAAAGAAATAGATGTAGAAGAACTAAATCTAAAAGCACATATTAAGGAAGGCGTGCTTTTTCGATTTTTAAATGAATTTGGAAAAGGAATTAACTCAATGAACTCGGTTCGGCTAGCTGCGGCTTGGTGATTGGCTCGGCTTGGGAGGGCACACCAGAATTTCGCAAAGCAAATTATGGATCTAGGTTTTCTGGCGGTTGGAGATGCTGTCGACCATGAGAATGGTCGTGGAGCTCGTCCGCGGGCTGGCGAGGTCTTGGAGGCTCCGATAGGTAGAGGAGCTCGTCCGCGGGATGGCACAAAATTTGATGACAAGTCTTTCTGGCAACTTCTGTCGAGGACAGCAAGTCTCCAAGAGATGTCAGTGTGGCGGCTGCCAGGTGGGGATGGCGGAGGAGGCGAGGTGCGGATTGCATGATGGGGAACTTTGAGTGTCGGTGGCTGCTGGTGGGAAGAAAGAGGGAGAGGATGGGAGCCTTAGGGTTGAATCTAGGTTTGCTCTGATACCATGTATCATCTCTCATTATAACCATAGGTAATGTTCTTAATATTTGATATTATGGTAATGTTCTTAATATTGATATTATAGATATTTGTTGAATGTGAATTTTCCAATATACCTGAACTTTTACATGGTACTCATGGCTTGGCCTACTAGTGAATGTTATAATAAATATTTGTTGCGAATTCAACGATATATAAGATCTCAAATCATGTATTAAAGCTGGTCCTACTAATTGTTGATTTGCATAGTTTTATAGTGCTTGGATATTGTATGAATTTTCAGCATAAATTTGTTGGGAGTAAATTAATGAGGCAAAGCCCACTTTTCCTTTTTACACTCAACTGTAGATGATCCATTTTTTATTTTTGTTGCGTCAGTTTTAAAGTACTACCATTATTGTGAAATTGTCACTCATATCCAAATATTGTTGAAAACAAGGTTCTAAAACTCACTGTCAGTATTGGTATTGGACTCTTCCTATGTGTATATTCGTATTGGTAATTTCTCTAGTCACAGATCTGAGTATCATAGTATCTTGTTGCGGCATTTAAAAAGAAAATTTGGAAAGGTACTTAAATTTTGTTAATATACAAGAAGCAAATGTTTGTCTTTAGACATAATTTCATAAATTATGTATGTACTTACATGGTGGTTTTGGTGAAGTTGATTGCATGATTTAATTAAAATCATATAAGAGCTTGAAAGTCATTTCAAAGCATGAGCGTAAAATCCAAACAAAATAAACTACATAGCTTTCATTTCAAAGCATGAAAATCCAAACAAAATAAAGTATATAGCTTCCCAAAGTTTGTCTCATTTTCGCCTGTTTCAGGCCAACAAACCCCAAACTGTCTTAAGTTTTTGAAGCTAAGCCAATGCTCCTCCCTGTCATGTACCAATTTTTTCACAGGTGGTCAGGTTTGTCCAAACTGTTCCGGGAGAGGCTGATTACTTAAATACTTACTATGTTACAGATCTTTTGGCCTTGGTTTAAGTACACTGATTAAATCCAAGGTTTGGGCTTTCCTCTATTGAATATGTAGTGGTACAGCCTTTCTTTCTCCATGTTTATTCCATATTTTAGTTTTATGTTATCAGGAGGATTAGCAAATGATATAATTAAGAACATTGTTTGAAAGTATGTTCTTACTCTGCCGTGCACCCTGAAATTTATTTTCTTGGTTGGAATCACTAAATTTCAAATCTGATAAATCGTACATATTTATTTCTATTAGTACATGACTGCTGCAAAAACACTTTCATTATAGATTGAGGACATTGTGGATACTGGTAATACGGTTTCATGTCTCATATCCCATTTCAAATCAAAAGGAGCACACTCTATATCTGTCTGCACTTTTCTTGATAAACCTGCAAGAAGGCGAGTTTCTGTTGAGCTAGTGGGGGAGGGGAAGTTTTATCGTGGATTTGAGGTAAGTAGTCTTTCCTGTAGTTATCTTTTTCATCACTCCTTGTTTTGTTGTTGTTGTTGTTGTTGGGTATATAACTATATATCACTTCTCAATCATGCGCATGTACCTTAACTTTTATTTGAAATGCCTGAGTGCTTTGGCCTTTTAGTGCAACCATTATGTTGATAGTCCTTCCTGCTGAGTAAGAATTTTTACTGAGTCTGTCTTGGAGGATGTTCATCTATTTCAAAATCTAACTTTAGTGACTTCATTTTTGTATATTGCTCATGCTACAATACAAGATAAGAGTATGCACCATTGTTTATTTCCAAGGCATAACATGTATTGTAGATACATCTAGGCAAATTGTTTAAATGGGCATGTATGTATAAGCAACTAACTCAAAGCTGCCACGAGTAATATTAAGATAGGAAGACTTGACTTTTGTGGTGTAGACTATTTAATTTATGATGTCTATGATAACTGGCAAGAGATACATCAAGACAATTTCAGAGGATCTTGTGGGATATATTTGGACTAGACTATAAGGCTGATCTAAATGGGTTTAATTCATGGATTTAACTCTGAGATAGCATGAAAGCTAAATTATGAGCAATAATTATTATTTATCTAACCATAAATAATTCTAACCAGATTATAGGATCAAGCTATTTAATTAAAGAAATGCGACCTGATCATAGATTGTGATGAATCCAAACGAATCGGGATGGGACGTCGTCATCGAAGACGAGTTCAAAACGTGTGAGGAATTCGTCGTAGGTTTTGCTTGTACATGCTTCGACGAATCAACATAGATTGTGGGTTTTAGGAGGAAATAAAGTAGGAAGATGTAACAGTACAAGATTTTGGATTGGATTAAAATTTTGGCTTCACACTATTGTCAAACTTTAAGTTTTGACTCGATTCTTAATCTCATTCATCAATTGACTCTTCATCTTTTACAATTGTTTCCATGCCTTTATATAGGGGTACGATAAAGCTAACTACATGATAATACTAAATAAAAAAGATTACATCCTTAACCATATTTTAGGATAAGCCCAAAAATAATAAGATAGCTATCAAGTAAATATTTATGTAAAAAAAACTCTAAAATAACTAAAAATGTCCTAACATATCTAATTTGAGTTGACCAACGAGCCTACATCATTTTCTCTGACTTTGAAAAATTCATTCCCTGATGAATCATTAAGGTTCATAGTATCGGAATCGGTATCGGGCCATTCCTATGACTATCAGTATCGACATTTTCGGATCGGGGCATTGGATTTTTTGGTATCATAAAGCAAATTATTATAAATAAATTATTAACATTTTTGAAAATATATTTTATACATTTAGGCATAATTTCAAGCATTTCCAATGTTGTTTCTTAATAGTTTTGAAATTGAATGAAATAGTAGTCATCCTTGTCCATTGATTTACATGCAATAAATAAGCTTTCTTCTTTTACTTGCTTTTACAACCTTATTGTGCTTTTACACTCTCGTTGATTGGTCTTTTTTGTTCAATTTTATTTACCGAATTGACTGAAAAGAGAGACCAATATCGATATCGATCAGTATCGGATGTCGGTCGGTATTGGATCGTATTATGCTAAACCATATTGGTATCGACCGTATTGGATCGGTATCAGCCAATACTACAAACTATAGAATCATGTAAGCGTGAAGTCCATAATTATCCTCCTGCTGATGCGCTCCAAATCGGTCATGACGGAGGCTTCTATTTTAGCTGTCTAGTTTACACAGAGGCTCCTGAAAAGATGACGGAACCCCATGGCCATACTGGCGATTGTAGAGATAGAAGAAGCGTGATGTCCATTAGGGACGTAAGATCTAGTACTTCATTAAACAGTGGTCGTCTCAATACGTCTAAAAAACTAGCATAATGTAGGGGCAAGCTTATCAAAAGGATTCTGTCCGCAAAAAATTCAAAAATCCAGATTCTTAAGTATATATTACATGACTCAAATAAAATAATTGATAATGCCAATGAGTCTATGTGTATAGTTTCAGATTAACAAATACGTAACGAAATGGTAGTATATCGTATTGTATAGTATCATAAGATACATATCGTGTATCATGAGATACTAACAACAAAGCCTAATAGGTTTTTTAAGTTATTTGGATCATCAAATGTCTATTTAATATAAAGGTGAAAATTTATATTTGGTTTAAACTTATCCTAGTTTCAACCATAGATCTAATTTGTGTTTCAACTGTGATAGGTTAACTAGGTTCAACTAATGGGCACTCTTAAGAATATGGACAACTTGAGTTGGAACTCTACTTGTGTAGATAAGTTAGGCAAATGCTCAACTACATTCATAGGGTTCTTCTTGTTGTTTGTACTACTATTCGCTTCCCTAGTGTAGTCAAAGGCGTGTTCGAGGAGCACCTAGCAACAATGCGCACCAACTGCACCTCGTACCTCACTAGACGAGACACCTTTCTCTAGGTACACCTAAGACGCGCCTCTCTACAAGGTACTAACAAGATAATGCGCGCCTAGGTGTACAACGCGCCTTTTTTTTTTTTGGCTCTATAGGCTAACCCGATAGGAAATGATAGTGATGAGAGTATTGGTGGTGATGATGGTGACAGTTATTTGATGATGTTTGATGAAAATAAATTATTGTTCTATTGGTTCTGTTTTTATTTTATATTTTATGTTTCTTTCATTTTTTTACTTCTTGTTAGAGAACACAAATTTTTTTTAGTTCTGATGACTGCTATTGTTGATCTACTAGTTCACTTGGTTATGTTTTAATATCTTTTTGTTGATTTTAATATGTTATTTGGTTTTATTTCTTACATTACTAATTTATTTATTTATTTATGTATATATTTTTTATTTTTTGTTTCTCGTTTCGTTCGGATGCGTGCCTTAAGTACGCCTCAGACACTATGAACCATTTGCGCCTCGAGTATGTCTTGCGTCTTTGACTACCTTGCCTAACACCATACTTGCCAAATTTAGCTCTAATCTAGCATAAAGTCCATCAATCCTGGTATGTAATAGATTGCATCTTTTTAAACATAACCCATATCTGATGTATGTTAAATTTAATTGCAACATTAGGTCTTTACCTAAGTATAAAATATATTCCTAACCTAGGCTCCAAGGTTGTAAAAGGTGCTAGGCGTTAGGCGGGCAGTCACCAACCGCCTAGCGCCTAGACCGCCTAGGCGGCCGCCCAATACTAGACGGTTGGTAGAAATTTTAAAAGAAATCAATTTTTTTAGTTAAATTAATAGTAAAAAAACATATTATGTAAAACATATTAAAGTTTCTATTTAGATATCATGAGTTAATTTTTTTTCCAAAATTTAGATTGCAATATAAAATTATGTTTATATATTAAAAAAATTTCCATGAGTTTTTATTTGTCAAATGCATATTGCAAAGTTCTTATTAGGTTCTTATTTGGGTTCCAATGGGAAAGCTTGTGAAAAAAAGAGAGCAAACTGCTCCTGTAGGTTCCAGACACACGTGGTCTGTTCTAGGACTACTGCTCTTCCCAAAAAAACAAACAGAAGAAGACAAAGAAGGAATGACTAATGCTCTTCCCAAAAAAAAAACAAAGAAGAAGAAGACTCAGAAGAGGAAGAAGAAACTCACCTGGCGGCTGATGTTGGCTGGCGTCGTCTCCGTGCGTGCTACTGCTGCTGGCGTCCTTCAAGGATCCTTTCATGCATTATGTTCGATGTCAAGGAAAAACGGTTTTGGCTTCAAAAGGGACTCATTTTCTGATGAAGAAATGGAAATATAATTTTGTCAATTTATGGCAATATTATTTTCAATCGACTGTTGCTCCTGCTGCTGGTGTCGAGCGCCGGCTATTGCTTTTGCTGCTGGTGTCGAGCACCTAGGAGGCCGCCTCTCCGCCGAGCGCCCGAGATTTGGGCGGCTGCCTCACCTCCTAGGGCCGCCTAACTCTGACTTCTTCCTCAACCGCGCAAACCTCCGATTTCGGCCGAAATCTAGGCGGGCCATGGGCGCCTAGGCGTCGCCTAATCCTGCTTTTTAGAACACTTTATACTAATTTGACACTAGACAAAGACCCAAAGGAAATAATAGGATTACCTAAGTCACAATATGAAATTTAGAGTTATGATAGATTCGTTGCGAAAGCTTTAATAAATTTATTGATAATTAACTCTTATTAATTTATCACAAATAATTATAACATAAATACAAAAAGAAAACAATCAACTTGAAATTAATGGATATTGCCGGACTTTGAAATGACGTGCGGGTTGTGTCGAATCTCGATGCTCGTGGGTTTTTGCACTCAAAATCCAACTCAGCGTCACATCGGAGACAACAAAAGCATTGAGATGATGATATTTGGCATCGGTGCCGAGACTGCATATCAATGTTGCAAGGACAAAGTTTGTTGAACAAATTTTGATGAGCAAATCGATAAATATCAAGGTTCTAAACGGCGGTAGACGGGTGCGCGGAGGAGAGAGTCCGTATACCGCTTAGGCCGCCTAGGCGATCGATACATTTTGAACATTCTTTTACTATTTTACCACCGTTTTTTTTTGCATAATATGCATATTTTAAGGGTATTCCATGCATAACTAAGTTGTAGAACGAATATTTATAAACTTTTAGTTTTGTAAAAGTGAACCATAGGCCCATAATGCTTAGAAATTTTTTTTGGCCAAATATCTTGTTAGGTATTGCTCTGCCTAGGCACCCGCCTACGCCGCCTCACCTTCGTCTATGCCGTCAACCTCTGTTGGCCGCCTAATCCACCGCCTACCGAAAAGCGGTGCGGGAAGAGACATCCTACCGCCTAGGCGGACTAGGCGGCCGCCATTTAGAACACTGGTAAATATACTAAATTAGGAATGCAACTCTCACACATCTCAAACTCAATTTTTTTCTTGGCAATCAACTCATCTTTCACAAGTGTTTCCAACTTTCCATGCCTTTATAAAGGCATGATAAAGCTAACTACCTGATAAAGCCAAATAAGAAGATCACATCCATAAAAGTTATAAACATATTTTGGCGTCAACCCAAAATAAAACTCAGATAAACTTTCAATTAAATGCTTTTATCTAAAGGAATCCTCAAATAACTTAAATATCCTAACAATCTAATTTGAATTGACCCATGGATGGTCCCGCATCAAATGGCCAAAGGGGAAAAGGCTTTGTGGACTCTTGTTAACTTGAGGTTCTAGTTTTCTCTATAGATAAACTATGCAATGAATCAAGGTAGTCGAAACCCTTCTATACTCTACTCAAGTTTTCTAGATTCCCTTGTATGACACTTCTAGACACTATCCCAAGTGTCTGACTAACACTGCCCCTCTTGAGCTCTTTGACTGACAAAGATGTCTCGTGCATGCACGGGAGGGTTCGGGGGGTAGGCGTGGACTGGCACACTTCTATGCTGATTGTGGGATGGTCTAAAATATCAAACTCTATTTTTGAGTATTGGTATTTTAGTCCCACATCGGATAGGAGAAGAGGTGAAGTCTCAACTCCACTCTATAAATAGAGCCCCTTGGCCTCCTTTGAAAGATGCACCAAGAAGAGAGTTGAGGGAGTCTGTTAAGTCCAGGAAGCCCGTTCAAGTCTCAAATATTGACTTACGAGCGTTCCAGAAGTTCTCCTGAACTTGCTGGTTCCTGGGAGCTTATCCGTACTGCGGGTATAGCTTTGAGCGCCGGTGTTCAACACCCCAGCGAGATCCGCTCTTCTTCTTCCTTCCTCTTTCTGTTGCCTTCGAGAATCTGAGACTCAACTGTTGTTGATCATCTCTTGTTGCCTTCGAGAAATCGTTATTGCAAACGCGATTCGATTTTTTTTAATCGTTTAGGCATTCATTCTGCAGAGATCTCAGAATATACTATGAGGTATTCGAAAGGACAATTTAGGCTAATCTATGAAAACTTACCTTCTTTTTGTCAAGCTATCTAAGTTGAGGGTTTTATATTGTAATTTACAGTCAATTTGCCCTTTCTTATTATTCTCTTGGCTTTCCTTCTCTAAATTCTCCGTCACCAACCACACCCGAGGAATCAGGTAACATATGCAATCACAAAAATCTTCTTTCTATTTTTGTTAGTAACAAAACATATTCCCCACTTTTTAATTCAGATGGTCCTCTCAACTTTTTTCTGTTACCTATTGGTCAGACTTGGTCGTCCTTACCTGTGTCCATTTGTTGTTGGTTATTACAGAGCCGATGGTACTATTGTTGACATCAGAAGAAAATTTAGCTACACCTTGAGTTTGATCCGATTCCCGTTGAATATCTCGTAACTGATTGTTCTCTTCTAATCCCGTTTTTCTGAGTTGCTACTACCTGTGAGGTGATTAGAGTTGTCTATCGATTCTAAGATTAACTTGATATTCTTGGCTATATAGTCGTGTAAGAAATCTAAATCAAATTGATAAGTCTTAGTCTAAGACAATGTTGTAACTTCTGGATATATTACTAGAATTCATCACTGTTCTAAAAGGCGGTCTAGGCGGCGGGCGCCTAGGCGCTAGGCGTTAGGCGCCTGGTGTCCGTCCAATGCCCGCCTAGATCCCCCGACGCCTGACTATACGTGTTTTGGGGTTTTATGGATTTTTTCTGCAATTGTCAATAGGTTTTTTGGATTTTATTTATTTATTTTTGAACCGCCTAAATCTAGGCGGCCACCTAGACGACCACCTAGGCGGGCTAGGCGCTAGGCGGCGGGTGCCCGCCCGACTAGCGCTTTTCACAACCTTGGAATTCATAGGACTGTCATATTTTGGATGTCTAAATGTAACCAAAATAGACAATTGATGCTTATTCTGTTCCAAACACATTGCTGCAGAAAAACATATGCTACACCTTAAGATAGTATTCGCGATTAGAGAGATATATCATGATACTTGAGATAGCATCTTCCATAGATTAGGTTATTGTTGTGTTTATTTTTTCTTTGAAGGGCTCTTAAATTGTATCAGCTTTTATAGTTTTTTATGAATAGGCAACCAAACCAGAATTTTTCTAGACAATGCTTTCATGGATAGTATAGATTGGAAAAAGTATAGCTTGCATGATCCTTTCACTTCTACGGAAGCTATTATGATATCACTTATAACAAAAGCAGTTATTTACATCAATAATAATAAATAAGTGGAAGTATGTACTAGGAATCAGAGTTTATTTTGGAATTGAATGCAAATATTTCCTTCTTAAGTAGGTTTGGATTTGCACATGCAGTCTACATAATTTAGACAGTTCCACAATATGAAGATGTGTCTGTATACTTTCGGTTATAAATTTGAAATTTTAAATCATCTCACTAACTTTTGGTTACTAAATTGATGGTAATTGATAGAGCTATTTTTAAGTAAGTTGGGTACTTTGGCTTGATGGTTTATTTAGGTTATTTTTTAAATACTAATTTGAAAAGGTTTATCAAAAAGCATCATTCTACTAAGGACCAAGGGTTAAGATAGTCGTTTAATATAAAACTATCAAGAGCTGAGAGTTTATTGGAACTTTTATAGGAACTTCAAGTATTCAAATAAACATATAACGTATTGTGGAACGCCCCTTAAATCTTGACATCCCGCTAGTATAGCCCATATTTGAAAAGTAAATGTTTATAAAGGAAATGAACTGGAATGTTTCAGTTATGTATTTTGACATATTATAATAAGGACAGTGAAGAAGCAAGGGTTTTCTTGAACTCTACTCCTTTTGATTGATTGAAAAGGATCGAGATTTTTAACTTTTTTGCTGAATTATTTTTAGGCGAAGCTTAATTTGTGCTTAGCCCGTCAGAACCTGGTTGGCCGCAAGCTAATCCAAATGAAAAGCCTTACTTTGTTTACCATGAAAATCTGAAGTCAAGTCTGAGCTTCTGCTCAACAAGGTCGGTCTTATTCTGGTTGGCCAGTTGTCAAACTCTGACAATTCTGACGAGTTTGACTTGTGAGTGAAACCATTGGGTTCCGGCTGGATTTCATACCCCAAAATGGCTGATCTGGTCTAGCCACAACCCCAATACAACATTTTTTAATAAGATAAAATTAGAAGGGAGTTAATAAATTCAAGTTAAAAATTAAAAGTTTGAATTAATAAGACAAAATGGCTGATCTGGTCCAGCTCTTGTAGCTCATGTGCAAAGAGCATGGACGCCAGGCGAGGCCGACAGGTTCGAGCCCCCCAATCGTAAGAACATGTAGGTGTGTGTGGGTTGTAATAAAAAAAATTAAAACCTATAAAAAAAGTATTAAAAGTTTGAATTAACACCTGCAAAAACATATCAAATAATCAAGCTTCGAGAGATGAACTATACACAAGCTCCAAGCTATTAAACAAAGAAGAAGAAGGATGTGGAAAATGAACACTTTATTTTCTGATGAAATACAAAGCATAAAGCTCATTATATAGCTCAATGCTAAACGTACCTACGTATGGGGCATGGCACACACAATTGACACGTCTAAACACTAAAACATAATTACAAGATACATACACATGCCAATTAAAATAAAAACAAAGTTTGAATTGATACATGTAAAAACCTTGGATTCGGCTTAGTGGGAAATGCATTAAAAAGGAATAAATTTTAGCGGATGGTGAGGCTCCTTATGATTCAGTTAATTGTAAAATGTGTGAGATAAAGGACATATATACTTATCTATGTTGTTAATCTCGTACGATACATGATAAGTATTGTACATACTATACAAAAGGTTTTCAATATGGACATACATAAGGTTTTTGTTAGAGTTATTATTGTTATTTAAACCCTTAGGTTGCATCTCATGTTATTTATATTGATATGCAGTACATCCAAAATAACTATTATACCCTCATAAGATAAATAACAATAATAACTCTAACAGTTTTCAATACAGATTATATAGGTATATCGGATGGGACATAAATTCGTCCGATACTTTCTTGTATCGTCCAGTACGATACGATATAGCGGTACAAAACTTTTTTTTTGTTTTTATTTTAATTTTTTACCTCTTCCATTTTCTTTGTCAATTTATTGAGAATTTTCTTCTTTATTTTTGGACTTTTTTTTTTCTTTTGGGTGTTTCATTGACCTAAGATCATTGTTCTAAAAATCGGCATGTTCGGTCGTCTTAGGTGCTAGGCTCCCCTAGGCCGAACCGAAAACCCCCTATTCGTATAATGCAGTTGTTCGGCCGTGTTCGACGCCTAGGCACCTCATGCGGTTTGTGCGGCTGTTCGGATTTTAAGATTGTATGATAGTTTTTTTTTATACTTAGTTGTATTGTGGATATGTTGTTTGAATTTTAATATTAGATTTGGATTTAAAACATTGAAATTTCAAATTTATATTATGGATATGGTGATTTCTTTATTAACTGTGTTTCATTATGAAATATTGTTGATAATATTTTCATGAATCATGATAAGGTAGAAAAACTATTGATGATTTTTTCATTAAATGTGTTTCATTATGATATAACACTATATAAGCTGTTACAAGGGAGGAGGGAAAAAAACTTGATAACTGTTCGGCGCCTAGGCGTCCCTCCTCTGCATCTAATCCACATAGAGGATTTTAGAACATTGTCTAAGATGCCATGTCTAAATGCACAGACACTCCAATATTCATATCATGTTCGCATCTTGTTGAGTCGGACACCTCACAACTCGCCGAAATACACTAGGACACCACAATAAGTATCGAATTCGTGTCGCCGTGTCTGTACTATTGTGTCGTGTCGAATCCTTGTCTATGCAACGTAATGACCTCTATTTCTATTATGGAACTTATGGTGTTGAGCCGATAAATTTATGGATGTTACGTACTTGTGATGGTTGTCCAACTTGTGTTTAGTTACACCTTTAGCCGTCAACTTTATAAATTGTCACTTAGATGGTTAATGATACTCTTTATTGTTGCTTAATATGTTCAATATATCCTCATATGTTATATTAATTTTTTCAATATATTTGTCAGTGGGTTGTGTATACGCAATACAATACAGACAATATAATAGTCAAGCAAACCCATACACGATAAATATCGTGATGTAACAATATATTTACTTATGTTATATAATTCACAAATTTTATGTAAAATTATAAATGATCCACATAGTTTTTTGCTTGCCTTTATTACTAATCTTGAACCAACTTTTTCAGGTAAGGCATTTAAGGCAGGACCACATGAAACAAAGCCTTTATCCCAAAATCTTGGAGGTTGGCTGTTTCCATTTAGCTCTTTTAAGGGTCATGTCCTATGTAATTCTAACTTTTCACACAATTGCACGGTTACATGTGACAACAATAATAAAAAGCCTTTATCCCAAAATTTTGGTGTTCTTTTCTTCCATTCAACTCTGAATGGGTCAAGAACTGTATGCTTTAAAACTTCAATCCATGTGTTGGACACGTCATAGAAACTCCAAAATTTTGTGTCACGTATGTGTCGTATTGGACACACAACATGCATATTGGACAAGTCACAGACACTCCGATGTACACTAGGACATACCAAAATAGGTGTCAAATCTGTCATGTTGTTTAAATGTGTCATGTCGAATCCATGTTCTTGCAACATAGCTTATCACATATTGCTCGTTACCGGTGCATCACTTGGTCTATGTTGCGTATGTCCAAAGCACATAGACAATTTTCTCTCATTTTGTCTTAAATTGGTAACACCTCCAACTTTTCAGGAATACACTTATTTCTTATTATATCTTTTAATATGTTGCGACTCGTCCATCTTAGCATGCATATTTTTGCTACTCTCATTTTATGGGCATCTTTCCTAGTTGCCTAAACCTCCAATCTATAAATCATAGTTGAACTCATAACAGTCGGAATTTCTTTTTAACTTCAAACTTATGATGCGATCACTAAGTACTCAGAAGAACTCCATCACTAAGTACTTAGAAGAACTCCATTTCAACCATTATGTTTTAATGATTCTATGCGTGACTCCATTTCAATCATTATGTTTTAATGATTCTATGCGTGACATTCTTTTCAATCTCTCTATCGTAATGAATGGTTGATCATAAATATTGACAACTATTACTCCTAGCAATATGACCTATCAAGAATTAAATCTGTATTTAAGTTAAGCTTTTTCTCACGTTAAGAAACTTGTGGAAATTACTCATCTACATCTCTTTGATACCATTTTTTATCTTACTAATACTTTTTGGTCTTTACTCTTAATACATTTTATATTATCTTGGTACCTAGTACCTACTCCTTTCTCTACTCTTAGCAAGCCTATGGATATCTTTTTTCTCCATTAGTTTCTAAACCCTTATACAAATAATTGTAGGCCTTAGTTTAGCTGTTAGTTTCCAAACTCTTTTAGAAATAATCAGAAGTCTTAGTTTAGTTTCAGTAAATGCTTTATTAATTTCATTTTTTGTTAGTTTACATCTATCAAAGATCTCCTTATTTATGCACTTTTGTCAATATTTATAGAAAAGTCTATTTTTCCCCTTGTTCTACCATTGATTTTTTTTTTTTTCAAAGAAAAGGTCCAAACCATTGTCTTTATAAACAATTTGCTACTACTTTCGTGATACAATTTGACATGTAATATCACATCACTTCTTTAAAAAGAAAAATATACAAGACGCGTTTAGGCCTCCACTGGGTGAATAATAAGCAAGATTGGTGATAGGCGACTGCGAGTGCGTGTCAGAAATGGTCCACCTAGGCACCACCTAGACGCCTAAAATATTCTGTCCATTTTTATGATTTTAAATTTGATAAACTTATATTTACAAAAGACTAGCAAGTAACAATTAAACTTAATAAATTTATTTTGTTTAAAAAGAGACCAAGTCATTGAGTCCCAAAATTGGGACTCCTAATAAAATTAACTCATATTGTGGTCATACTAGTTTTGTTTAGTCTTAGCAGCTGTCCCATACTTGTTTTAGCAGTGATAACTAATTTATTTTATTAGGACTCACAATAAAATATAATTGATCTCATTAGTCATTACTTTCTATTATTTTATTAAAAAAGACAACTGTCACTCTCATATATAGAGGCTGACTGATTTAGCCCCAAAGAACAAAAATATTACAAAAAAAAATCATAGAGGAATAGAAGAGAGAGGGAGAGAAACAGAGAAAGAGGGAGAGTGCTTGTACATGTGCCGGTGACCCTCGTCGCGGCGTCACATCCCCGTCGGCCGTCGTCACCGTTCGGTTGTGAGGGCTCAGGTTTGGCAGAGATAAGTTGCTCCTTCATTTTTATTTTTTAATTTGTTTAATTTGGAAATAGAGAAGTTTTTGATTTAGAATACAAACATACAAATCTGACTTCTATTGTAGCGTTTCCTCTTTCTTTATTTTTAAATCTGATAGCTTTTCTAACCCACCTCACCCCACCTCAACCTTATCTACGTCGCCTCACCACCCCCGCCTCGCCTCCTTTGACCGCCTACTCTACCGCCAAATGCAAAAACGGTGCGGAGAGCGGTCGCCTAGACCGCTATTTAGAACATTGGAAGCAAGTTCCGACACAAGCTATGTTGTACTGGGCGCTAGGCGAGGCGACAACCCACCCGCCTCGCCTAGGCGTCCGCCCAAGACATGTTATTTTGCAGAAAAACTGCAGCTATATGCAGTTATGTATAATTAGTATTACAATAAACAATATATTCAGTTCATATAAGAAAGAACAACATAGCAATAAGAAGCATAGCAATAAGAAGCAACATCATAGCAATTTAAAAGAATTCAAATAATGATTAATGAAAGCAAAACAATATATGCAATATAATAACATTAACCAATAAGCAATGTAATAAGCTTAAAGTAAGCATTAAGCAATATAATAAGCCTAAAGTAAGCATTAAGCAATATATTAAGCATTAACCAATATTCAACATCAAGTAATAATAAGTTGATAACTAATAGGCATTAAATAACCGCCTAGGCACGCCTATGTATTCCCCTGGTCGCCCCTAGGCGTCCGCCTAGGCGCGCTTATGCCCACCGCCTGACACAGGTGTTTTCTTCTCCTGGTCGAGGTGAGCTTCCCCCAACATGTATGCCTAGGCGTCGCCTGTAACAACATAGGACATAAGTTTCTCGAATATTAATATTGTGCATCTAAATTTTTTATGATTTATTTTGAAATACTTAAAAATTAGGAAAAGTCGTCGATAATAAAAATAAGCTAAGGATATGATCTTAAACTCCATCTCAGCAAATCAAGTAGATTTTATACTATTCTTTAAGAGCCATAAAAGTCGAAGATTAAAATATTTCGACAATAAAAAAGTGGCAACTGGTTGCTTGTAGAAAACAAATAATGTACTCTCCAAAGTTTCAAATAACAATGAATGGGCATGATAGATATGTAGGAATTCAAAAGATAAAAAAAAGAAGGATGAAAGATGATAAAGAGAAAAAAGGAGTTGAAGGAATAGCTTGACTAAGGATGCAGCTTCGATTGTGGATCCCAAGGGAGTAGGGCTAGATTTGATTGCGAATAGTCGAAGAGGGACATCAGTGTCTGGAACGAAGGGGGAAGAAGATGATTTGATATTTACAATTTAGAGGGGAAGAAGAGGGTTTTTCTATAACATAAGGACTTGTGTATTATGTGGGTAAGTAGGTAACTAGGCCACAATACAAATAAAAGGTGACCCCTATCATAAAACAAAAGCTTGGCTTAACTTGGCTACTATATACTTTAATTTTATTCTCGAGGCCTTCTTATAGACCTTTTAATCCTTACCACCTTGCTACTCCTTAATGAGCTTGACTATTTTTAATTTTCCTTGATTCTCATCTACCTACTTGTAGACAAACTATATTGATCTTCCTTTATCATCGTTGTATCTTCCAACTATAATTCCTTTCCTATTAGTCTATTATCCCATAATCTACTATCTATTTGTCACCACATTGGAGTAGCAACATGTCTCATTACTTCTGAGGAACATCCTAGTCCACCCTTGCTCAGTTGTTATTGCATCGTGGTAGTATTAACCAATGCGTCACTTGTGGGTGCCGATGTGGCGATCTACTCTTGCTCACTTTTCATCGCATTTGTATGGGAATGATTCAACGGTTTGCTACTAAAGATTATACATACGAGTTTAAATATTCCAATAATATTCGCACCCTCGCTATAATTGGTAGTTTCATGAGAAGTAGGGTCCCGTTGAGTGGACACTTTAATATGGTGTTTGGGATGACAAGGATGTTTGTTTTGTAAAAGTTAGGGAGATTATCTACATTTAGTATTAAAATTATTGACAGTTGACAATCTAAGAGGACACAATTTAAATTTAGATGTAATATAGAGGATCCCAATATATACAATCATCATCCAAGTCTTCTCTCATGAGAATTGGTTCTGGTATAGAGCAATTTGATAAAGTTCTTGCGACTGGCTGTCGAGTGATATCAACTCTCAATGTTGGTGCCAGATTCCTAAATAAGGTAGCTATGAGCATAAGAAGGTCATGCCTAGGGATGATCATTCGGTTTATTCGACTTCAACTGAATCGAAATAGTCAAAACCGAATAAACCAAAATTCTAAAAATTCAAAACCAAAACGAACTGAAATTAGCCAAAACCGATACCGAACCGAACCGAATAATCGATTCCGGTTTATTCGGTTGGTTTATTTCTAGTTTAATATGTCTGGTCCAAAGTTGAGATCGTTGTTAAATTATGTTAAAAATTATAATTTTTATACATATATTTGTTGTATTTCAAAATTGTCAAAAGTTGGAGTAGTTGTTATATTATCAAAGTTGGACTTCAAATATATTACATAGAATTATTGTTTCCAAATTATACACATTTTTAATCATAAAGTATGCATAGAATTGAGAGTATTTACATAATTCTATAATTCTTATTCGGTTTTCTGTTTTGAACCGAAACCCAAAATCAAAACCGAAACCGAACAAGGAATTTTAGTATTTTCAAAACCAAACCGATTTTTTTTCAAACCAAACCGAATCTCTTATTCAGTTCGCTTCAGATTGGTTTTTGGTCCTATACTGACACCCCTAGTCATGCCTATGGTTTCTAGAATTCACTATTTACGTAGATCATTACATAATCCGGAATGTCCGGAATGTCGATCGGGAAACACGTGTTTTGTGATATGGGAACACGTGTTACGGAACATGAACATGAACACCGCCAAATTGGAATGTGGAGGTCAACATTCTGACGAGCAAATACATCATGTACTTCAATTTTCATCCAATCTTTTTAAGGAAAATGCTTTTGTTTTTTAAAAACTTTTTGTTATAGTTTTTAGAGCCCAATACTTGCTACCTTTTGAGAAGGATATTATTGCTAGGATTGACTTGGTTCTTTTGACCTTTTTTTAAAATTGAATTTTGAGTATGTCATGCTATTCTACTTGATTACATCTGATCTTAAATATGCATTTATATGTTATACTACTTATTTGTTCCCTAAAATATGCATTTATTTGTTCTCTGCAAAAATATCGTTAGCCACATCCTGTATATTCCTGTCTACCACATTCCCTTTTCATTCTGCATTCCAAAGCATTGAAAGTTCCAAGAAACCATGGCTATGCCATAAAACCTAGGTGGCCTTTTGACAGTAGGTAGACCTACCTTTTCGTATATAGTTTGTGCTCATGCAACCAATGAGCACGTTCAAGCAAATTGCATTCTATCACTATGACACATTCAAGCCAAAGAGAGAAGGAATGACAATGCCATATCTAAATAATAGATGTTCTTTGTGATGTTTCCAATACCTCATTTCTTGGGTACTTTGATGCAGCTGTTTTCCATTTGCAAAGAATACCCTGGCACCAAACTTGTGATGATGGTTCTAAGGCATGTGAATACTTGAAAATTGGAATGTGAATTGATGGGTATTAAACCCTTCAGAAAAGTGTCTCTCCGCTGGTCCTTAGGACATCTGTTTTTTTCTATTCTGAAGTTTCTCATCTACTGTAACTATAGCTTTAATAGTTTTGTGAGTAGCTTTGATGTTCCATTATATTCATGTCTGGTGTTTCCAGGAGTTATATCATTCTGTTTCAGGATGTTAGACAATCAGTCAACTCTAGCTCGCCAAAGGCCTTGCTATCTGGTTTCTCCACGATTGTTATTTTGATCTCATATTAATCATAACTAGTAGCATTTTGCAAATATCACGTGACTGCAAATATGAGTTTCCTAGAACTGATGAAGTCTATATCTTTTAGCTTCACTTAAGTACCAAACTCTTTCTAACTTTGTTTGTCAATCTTCATCTGAGTTTCCTAGAACTGATGAAGTCTATCTTTCACAGTGCCCAGATTATTTTGTTGTGGGCTATGGTATGGATTACGCAGAAGTTTACAGGAACCTGCCTTATGTTAGCGTCCTCAAGCCTGAAAAGTACATGAACTGAACTACATTCTTTAGCTTGATTTACTTGGAGAAGATTACTGCTATTGTTATCAAATAATCCTTTGTTGGATGAATACTTGAAATAGCTCAAGTATTTTTCATTGAAGTTCGAACTATGATCAATGTTAAAATAGTGATGTGTTGTAATGACAGTTACATCCTGGCCTCTACGGTTTGCTGTGGTTTTAGTTAATCTATTTAGAAAACTATAAAGTAGGTTAGCCTTTATTCTGTGGTTGTGGAGAATCACGTATTTGGTAGAGGCTGTGGACATGAGGCCCAACTCCATTACGGGAGCTGTGGGTGCGGTTGTTTCAAGGTGGCAGCGACAAGCCCCCGCAACTTTTACTAACACTGTGTTTGGGAACATTTGGGGGGAGGGAGAGGAAAATTTGAGGGGAAGGAAAATGGAGGGGAAGAAAAATGGAGGAAAGTTAATTTTTCCTTCCTTTGTTTGGATGGACAAAAAGTAGGGGAAGGAAAAGTTTAAAAACAATTTTTTATTTGTTTATGGATATAGGTATAATTACTATTTTCTCCTTGGTATTCTCAAATGATGATTTAATTTTAACTTTTTGAGGGGTGGTGGGGTAAATTCACTCAAATTCCTCTCATCTCTCTCCATTTTCCTCCCACATTTGGGAGGAAAATTTTTTTGGTGGGACCCACCTACTTTTTCCTCTCAAATTTTTCTCCCCCATGTTCTCTCCCCCTTTCCAAACACCATCATTTAAAATTTTTCTCTCACTTTCCCCTCAACTTTTTCCTTCCTCCCATTTTTCACCCTTCCCAAACGGTACCTAAGAGCCTGTTTGGTAACCATAAGTGTTTCAAGCCCCCGCAACTTTTACTAAGAGCCTGTTTGGTAAACCATAAGTGTTTGGGGGGGGGGGGGGGGGGGGGGGGGGGGTTGGAATTTGGACTTTCAAGAATGGATTTTATGTAAGAATTCATCCAGTTTCTTGTCTCCTAGTAGGGGGCAAATGTGTTTGGTTGAGATAGGAAAGTGAAAAATGGAAAAATGGGATAGTATACAAATGTCTTTGGTTGAGATGAGAAAGTGAAAAGTGGAAGAGTATATTATAATAATAGTAAATTATAATCAACGCATATAACAATTTAATAAATAAAAAATTAGTATAATAAATTAAAATAATAATTAATTATCCTAATTATATAATAATAAACTATATCATTCAAATATATTCAGTCTAAATCTAGATAGTAAGGACACATCAAAAATTATTTGTCGTGTCAAACACGTATCAAAAAATGAACAAATATATAGTCATGGTTATGCCACACAAGTCAAAAACTATAGTAAAAATATTGAACAAATACGTATTTACTAACAACTAACGCTAATTAAGAATAAAAATATTAAAATATTACAAAAAATGATTAGTTATTTGTTAGTTTAATAATTTTTTTTAAATTTCTAATAGTTACTAGTAAATGCACGTTTTTTTTGCACGTATACTGACACATAATAAAAATATTATCCAATTATATTCAAATATTTATTCTAACTTATGTGGTTAATATGTGAGATATTTTTCTTTTTTGGTTGAGTTCTATTCTCCATGTTGACAAATTTAAACTTTTTTTAAAAACAATTTACATATTTTTTTTTTTTAGAAATAAAATGGACCGTAATATAATGACGCTTAGATGGCTTACTTTTGAACCGTTTTGAAGTCTCATTATATAGTGTAAGATTAAGTAATAAGTTTAGTACAATCATAATATAATTAATTTATTAAAAAAATACAAAACAACCCACATACTATTCTATACGCAGGAAGTGAAAATGTGATTATGGGAGGAACTTAGACCATCTTTCTATCTTCCCTATTTCTATGGAAGAAATCTATTTTAGAAAAAATTTCTTCCAATGGTGATTTCTATCACCATTTCTATCCTAGGTGGCAATGATGTAGGATGGAAACTTTCTAGGAGGATTTCTACATGTAGAAACTCTCATAGAAATTTTTCTATTTCTCATGACAATTATTATTGGGCCCCACACCATTAAATTGATCCTTTTACTATGTGACACATAGGATAGAAATGGAGAACCATTGGAGAGTATTTTTGTATGTCTACAATTTCTATGTAGAAACTCTTCCAACTAAGATAGAAATCTCCTTAAAGTACAATGCCAAGTAGGATAAGAACTCAATTTTAGAAATCACCATTGGAGATGGTCTTATAAGGGGACACAAACTGCAGTTTTTTTCATCTTTCCAAATCCGGTTGATTTTACTCCACAACCAAACAACAGAATTCCAAATCCTTTGGCCCAAATTCAAAAGATTTGCACTTCCAAGCTCTACCCTAAACTCGGAAATTCCTATAGGAAGAAATAATTCAAATGCAGCATGAAATGTGTGTAAATCGAACATTTTCCTATCAAACAAGTGACGAATTCTTATATTTTTGTGTATGAAAGTCGGACATTTATATTTTACCCGAGAGAAGTGGGTTTGGTCTTCTTTCCCCCTTAAAAGATTATAGATTCCTTTGAAGTTTTTATACTTTTGTACGTGCCCTCAAATAGGGATATTTTTGGTTTATGTGTCTAAATGCTAAAAGTGTCTTTAATATGGTGGAAATATCCTGCAGAAAATTTACTGTAGGGTAATATATTTTAACGAAATTGTGTGTAGGATAACATATTTGGGAAAATTACAAAAAGAAAAACGATCCGCCAGAGCGTCTGGCCAGACAGTATGTCGGAAATTGAGCGCGGTGGTGGTGGTGGTGGTGGGGGGGGGGGGGGGGGGTGCTATGCCTACTTGTTTGCAGAAGGGGGGGGGGGGGGGGGGGGGGGTAGGTTCGCAGACGGGGGGAGGGGGGTTTGCATGCTTTTGTTTGTGGGAAGCATGCTGGTGTCGGATCGTTTTCCTTTTTGTAATTTTTCCAAATATGTTATCCTACACGCAATTTCGTTAAAATATATTACCCTACAGTAAATTTTCTGAATATCCTGTGACCTTTCAAGACATTTTCTTTGTTAATAAATAGTTTCTTTGCTTAAATATATTTCCTCTTAAAATTGAATATACTATCTAAATATAAGTATATATTGTTTATTTGTTAGTATTATATATATACTAGTGACGTGCATTGTACGTGCGTAAAAAAAATTGTTAGAAAATTTTTAAATTAGAATTTGTTATAAATAATGTTGTTATGTGGTATTGAACCCTTCCGGCCAAGGAGAATGTCTTCTATATTAATCACATTGCTTAGAGTTATTTGACTATAATTAGATAATATTAGATAGTTAAATAATTAGTTATGTTGTGATTCGGGATAAATTAAAATATGATGTCTTTATCCCTATTTACAACCATTTCTATCATATTCCCTTTCATACTCATATATATATATATATATATATATATATATATATATATTAAAATATATTTATATATATATATATATATATATATATATATATATATATATATATATATATATATATATATATATATTAAAAAATATATATATATATATTAAAAAAATATATATTAAAATATATATATATATATATATATATATATATATATATATATATATATATATATATATATATATATATATATTAATTATGAATGAGAAAAGTTCCCTATTTAGCTACAATTTTTTCTCTCATTTTATAACACGTTATCATTACGATAACCAAAAAGAAATTATTTCAAATATCTCATCGATGACTCATGGTGTCACTTGGGCCGGGCTGGGCTGACCCAAACCCGATTTTGATCGGGTTTGACCGGGCCAGGGTCGGGTCGGGTTTAGCCCGGATTTGGGTGCGGCCGGTCCACATCGACCCGGTTCTATGAACCCCGAACCCAGCCCGGACCTATGACCCGATTTTCAACGGGTCGGGTTGAACCAAGCCTGGGTTGGGCCGGTTCAGGGTTGGACCGGCTGGCTCGGTTTGGTTTAAGAAACCAAATTTTGTTTATATGTTTAAAAAACTTTAAAAGTGAAAAAAAATGAAAAGAGAATGAAAAAAGGAAAAATTAGAGAACTTAAAATGAAAAAAAAGTTAGTGAGGCGACCGTACCGGGAGGTAATAGAAGGGAGTGAAATCAATTCTAGCAGCGGGAGGTTGGCCTCAACCTCTTCTTTGAGATCTCCGTGAAGGAAAAAAAAACTTAAAAGAAAAGAGGAAAAAAGTTAAAAAGATGAAAAAAATAAAATAAAAAACTTACGAAACTAATAAAAATGATTTTTTTTTTTAAAATTTAAAAAACTGCAAAAACTTAAAAATATTCAAAAATCTTAAAATAATGTTATTACCATACATGAACTAAAAATAAGTATTTTCCTCCACAAAATTTGTTATAAAATGAACAAGTATTTTCTTCTATAAAATTTGTAATAAGAAGTACAAGTTGTAAATTCATATTTCATTTGTAAATGAATTGTAAAAATTGTACAAGCATTTTTTTTTTCGTCCGCTGTCCTTCGTCCGTCTATTGCTCAGCTCCTCCTTCAGTAGTGTCCTCTAAGCTAAGAGACTGAAAGTCCAGCTCGCTGATGTCGGCACTTTCTGTAGTGCCTTGTCCCTACATTGTGCCCCATTTTTCGTCCACGGGGTGCGATAAAGGAACACTGTCACCATCGATTTGGTCGGAACCGATTGTGTAACGTCCCAGTCCCAAAATATGTAGGACTGAGTACGTAAACATGCCAGCCGTATAATAAATATACATAAGCTGTAAATGCAGAATAACCATGACAACTAATCTCATCCACTACCAACTATTTTAGATGAGAAGTAATAAATAAACAATGAAATAATTTGTCAAGAGTAGCAAAGGACGATCCAGGAGCAAGGCATCTTCGAAGGAATAGAGAAGATCACGACCTTGGCTAGAATACCTGCGAAAAGTCAAAAAGCACACACACCTGGAGAGATCACAAGGTCCTTAGAGGGACGTAGCAAGATACATATAAACATGCCATATGAACTGAATATAAAATATGTCACAAGTCACAAGTAAAAGTAAAATAGTCTAAACCATAACAAGGTCGAGTATCCTATCAACGTAACGGTGGACTACCCCTATAACAAACAAGGACAAGGGGCACACTATTTCATGATGTGACACTGTCTCATGCCATGATTGGAACAGAGTGTGACATGACACCAACTAAGGTCACCTAACCATTCTACTGTATATATTCAGTTAAGAACAAACCTTTACGCATGTAGCACCCCGTTTTCGATAGACGGCGGACTATGTAATTGCTTGCGGCGAGTCTGAATCGATCGGGTACTTAGATCGCTAGTCTGACTTGGTCGCTGAGCTTGGTATATGATAACATTTTTGTGGCATCAAATAAATTGATTTGAACGAATGCTACAGAATCGATCCAACTAATGGAGCGACTTCTGTTGGAATAAGTCCTAGATGCAGCAGATGGTGTCTCAGCGAGTGAGCTGTATATAAGAGTCCCTTCGACGAGATCAGACTGATGTATGGTTTTCTTGAAGTTTTTTGTCGATTTCTGCATTCATTCTATACTAAGATCAAGACTCGGGTTAACTATATCAATTTAGATTAATTTACTCTGAAAATAAGTTTCGCACCAAAAAGAGAAAAGTTAAAGTTCTAGAAAAGAGAAAGACTATTTCATGAACTGCAAAATATAATAAAACGTCGGTTGCGACATATGGTGCCTCGAAGAATTTGGTGCCTACGGGACGCTAAATTAGAACGTACGACTTTGAGGAACTGAACTCTCGTATGAGTCAAAATGATAATGCTGCTTAATACTGTCTATGCTATGCAATATGTTTCATATGTTAAACTGTTCACACATTGGCATGATCATGGACAACTTGTGCACAAATTTAACTTTTCTCGAAATGGTATCCGGGGCGCTGGAATCGAATCGATCTAGGGGGAATATAAATTCGTGTTTCGGCGCGAGGCATTGCGGGACCTCTAGTAGGGTTTGCAACCCAGGGTGAAAGGGCGTATCACAATGCCATATAAAGGTCCCTCGTGGTGTGTAACATCAATGATCACATATAAGATAGTAATATGGCAAGTAGAAATTATAATCTATGTTTCATGTAAGGATGAGTACGGTTGTGGTAAGAATTGAGATAAATTGCTATGTTTTACTGTATGTTTTTACTATATCAAAGAAGGTTATCAATATAAACTGAATTCATTTAGTTCTAAATAGAAAGAAAACACCAATGCATGCCTACGATAATAATCAGAGTCGGTTTAGACAAGTGGGTTCGTCCCACTCACTAGTGCATTCCTAAGTGTACTAATCCCCCAAATCCCACAAGTGACGAGAACTCTGGGGATGCATGGTGCTAAGCCAAAGCAGAAGTTCGGAGAGGCATTTTGAAGCTTTGCCTATTTTGTAGTATTTTGAAGCCAATTCATCGAAGGCTTTCAATGTATAAAAGGGTATGAATGTATGGAACGTCAAGTATTAGTTCAGGCAACTTGTTAAGTATTTTCTTTTGTTTCAATCAAATGTAACCGTAACGGCATATCCAATGTAATATGATTTACACTTAGTTGCAAGCTATCAATGAAAGCATGTTCTATCTTTCTAAACTGCGATTTGTGAAGTTTCAACTTAGTGTTTCAAAAGGTATCAAATGTAATATTCTTGCCTTGTACGAGTGCAACTCCAGACTCGTAAGGTATCACGCCCTAGAGAGGACGACCGATTCGACGTAATCGATGCGAAGATGAACAGTTTGTCGAATCGGGACGTGACAAATTGGTATTAGAGCACGGTTCAATTTCCTCGAATTTTTGATAAATGTTTCATTTGGAATGTTGGTTGCGACTACTCGATTGAATGCTTGTCGGCATGCTGCGTAAAATAAAAGTTTCATACAAGTAAGCCCGTAGATATTTTGAAAAAACTAACGGGTTTATATATTCTGAAATAAATATATAAATAAAATATATTTCTGAATATATATATATATATATATATATATATATATATATATATATATATATATATATATATATATATATATATATATATATATATATATATATATATATATATATATATATTCTACTATATAATAGGAAAACTTAGATGGTGAAACTTTTGAATTCCGAAAATATCCTTACATACTTATACTAATTAAAAATAGTTCATCTACTATATAATAGGAAAACTTAGATGGTGAAACTTTTGAATTCCGAAAATATCCTTACATACTTATACTAATTAAAAATAGTTCATCTACTATATAATAGGAAAACTTAGATGGTGAAACTTTTGAATTCCGAAAATATCCTTACATACTTATACTAATTAAAAATAGTTCATTAATTTTAATAAGGATAACTTAGTAATTAGAAAGACTACCCTTTGGTCTTCCTAAAGAGCCTTCCTAAATTAATTAAGAAATGTTAAAATACGTGCCAGGCACGTGCACATATGCTAGTATATATATATATATATATATATATATATATATATATATTTCCAAAAAAAAAAAAAAAATATATATATATATATATATATTTCCAACAAGCAAATGACCTCTAGCCTAGTGGTTAAGAGAGATGCATGCGACCCAAGTGGTTGGGAGTTCGAGCCCCGGTGGAGGCGAGTTCACCAAAAGTACCCATTGCTAAATATATATATATATATATATATATATATATATATATATATATATATATATATATATATATATATATATATTTCCAATAAGAGTTGCTTTATTGATGTATCAGACGCAAAATATCGAAGCCTATACAAGTAAGTACGCCGGACGCTGAACAAAAGCAAAACGAAAGCAAAATGGGAAGCCCGCATTGAGGGGCCTAGACCGAGGCTAGAGGAAAGCCTGCCAGAAGTGCTCCGAGGAGTGGGAGCAGCGATTCCGGGATTTGAGAATTTGTCGAAGGATTACTCTGACCAACTGAGGAGGGGTGAATTAGTGCCCTTCATACCTGTGTTTGTTCCTATTCTTCCAGAGAACCCAAATACCTGCGGCCGCGACCATCTTATGACCATGGGTATCTCTCCAATGGGCCAGGAGATCGTTGAAGCCCCCGGGAGGGAGTCTCCTCTGACATCGGCTGTAGAGATGTTGCCAGACCATGTTAGCGAGGTCGCCGGAGACCAGGATGTGCTCCGCAGTTTTCGGATGGTAGAAAGTGCAGCAGTGGCTATATATATATATATATATATATATATATATATATATATATATATATATATATATATATAGGAAGCGAATCAAAAGCCCTCCTTAGAAAATCCCCTAAAAACCCCCCTCACTCTAATCCGTAATTTAATGTTAATATTAACGTTAATATTAATGTTAATGTTAATATTAATGTTAATATTAACATTAAATACTAAAATTAACATTAAACTTAACATTAATATTAACATTAACATTAACATTAACATTAACATTAACATTAATATAAAAAAATAATAATATTAACATTAACATTAATATTAACATTAATATTAACATTAACATTAATATTAACATTAATATTAACGTTAACATTAATATTAACATTAATATTAACATTAATATTACGAATTAGAGTGAGGGGTTTTTTTTTTAGGGTTTTATGAGGGGGGCTTTTGATCTGCTCCCATATATATATATATATATATATATATATATATATATATATATATATATATATATATATATATATATATATATATATATACACACTTCACCATACCACTTAGATAATATATAAAATTTATAAACTAAAAATAATGCTTGCTAATTCTGAAATTATTTACAAAAATATTTATTAACATTATTTAGTCATAATATTTACAATAAAATGCACTTTTGATAAATATATCATTCTATTGGCACAATAGGCCAACTTGTCGATTAAATTGCAAACAAAATAAATATAAAATTAATATATCTAAATTCTGAAATAAATTACTTAATACGGGAAAAACATTATTTTATTTTTGAAAATACTCAAAGTCATCATGGGTGCACATTAGAAATATTGGGATTCAAAAATGACGGTAATTTCAATGGAAACTCAATTACGGTAATCTTGTTCGATGAAGATAATAACAAATAAATATAAAGACAATTAAGATACCAAAATCAATTTATGGGGATCATGGAGGGGCGAGTTAGAATCTTACCAAGTAATTTTTTGGGGTCGAAAAGCAATCCAAATAGATGAAAACTGTCACGCGAGAATATTGGTTCAGCTTGGACACATTTTCGTAGAATGCATGCCCCGACCAAACGAAAGCAAACCGTGTCCTAAAATTTTATGGGGATGTAGTGACACGTATAAAAACATATTAGTTTTTATTTGACGAGAAATAGATAACAAACGTTACAAAGACACACGTACAAAGAGGACGAACCTGCTGTTTGGTTTAGATTTGGTCGAATCGTGTTGCGTCAACTTTGTGGCCTTTTGTCAGCCTCCAAAAGTTTTAGGCCGATTGGGACTTGCTCGGGTGAAGGGGAGTTGTCTCTAGAAGGTTGTGATGAAGGTGGGAGGGATTAAAAGGTCGGGAGAAGGAGGAAATTTTGGCAGGATAGAGGGGGTATGCGCACATAATTGAGAGGGGGAGCTTTCAATTTTTCGTGAGATAGAGAAGGGAACAGACAGAAAATAGGAACTCTAAATATAAGGAATCCAAGTATAAAGGGTTGGTATTGATTAGGATTTGGTTTGGTGAGATTTGGAGGAGATTTGATACCTCAATCAAAAGATACACAAAGATATGTCCAAGAAGATTTATATTCGAATCTATAATGCCTGTTGTTCGTACTACGTATCTGGGTATACGTATATGTATTATTTCTGTATTGCATGATCTCTTGCTTAGCTTTTATTTATGGCTTGGTTTATTTCATGGGTCGGTTCGGCTTGGTTTACTTGGTTCATCATGAACCAAGGTGAACCCCTACCTACCTACCACCACCCATAGTATTTATTAATCCATTCTTCCTTCTCTCTCTCTTCATTACTCTCTTCTTCTCCACCATTAACTCCTGCACCTACCAAGAGAGTGAGGTCTAGGCAAGTGCAACTTGTTTCATGAAGGAACCCTAATTTTATTGCTTCATTATCTTTCTTACAGCATTTTAACTTACTTTAGTACTTGGCATTTCCACTTTCCATGGCTAGATTCTTGTAGATCTAAGTTTATTTTATTTTTGGAATTCTTGGGTTTTGATCTATTTAATCTTGTTATTTCTAACTTTTGATGGTTCCATGTGGTAGAGTATTTCATTCTGCCCTATTTTGACCTATGGAAGTCTGGATTCCGACCTCGGATGAAGGAATTGTGAAGCTTTGAAGCTGTGGATTTCATGGCTCTTCTCCTCGGACAAGTGCGGAAGAAGAGCAGTACTTGACCGCATGAATTCTCATGCGGCAAGTTTATGGCCGCATGGCTATATTTGCCGCATAAGCCACTTTAGCCGCTTGGAACTTAGCTTTAGCCGCATGAGGCTGAGACTCTCCTAGCCGCATAGAGTTCTGCTCATAGCCAGCCGCATAAGCCCGGTTACCTCGGAGCCGCATGCGACTCATCTCTTTCTGGCCGCATAAGACTCCGTTCGACCCGGCCGCATGAGTGCTTCCCACCAGCCGCATAGGCTCGGCTTCCAGCCAGCCGCATGGGGCCTCCTTTTTCGGAACCGCATACGCATCCATTCGCCCCCAGCCGCATATGTACAGCCCCTCTCGGCCGGATGAGTACTCTCCCCTTCTGAGCCGCATAGGCATTGCTCTCCGCTGTCGCATGGGACTCCGCCCACCCTGAGCCGCATTAACTTAAGCACTCGCTGGCCGCATAAGCCGCAGTCTCCCACTGCCGCATAAGGTCGAACCCAGCCAGCCGCATGTGCGCCTATCACTCCCAGCCGCATGACTCTTTCATAGCTTGTATTTTATGAATATTTTAATTATTACTATTATACCCCTGCCATGTAGCTCTCAGTATAACTTGAGTTCCTATGGCATACACCTTACCTTTATTGTATATTTTTACGTCCATTTTATATCCTTACACCTTTTGTCCTGAACTTGATAAATCACAATTTGATTGAAACGACAATTGTACATGGCATGGTGTGACAAGTAAACATGACATGACATGATAGTGGCCCGCCGTGGCGCACTCCTGACAAGTAAACTTGACATGATAAACCTGACATGATATATCTTGATAAGCTGTTGCGACGGCTACCTGACATGGCATGACCTGTATAAATAACATGGGCACCGTGGACGATTGTGCTTGTACAAATAAACCAGTCCTGTCATGCATCATGTCTAGGACAGGGACTCCTGAGTACCACGGTCAGGAGTACCTACTAAAAAGGACTAAGGTTAATAACTAGAATTACACAGTAGTCATGAAGAGATTTCCCAGCTACAGGCAATCCCGTTACCTGGGCGCGCTTGGGATCTGTAGCCTGCCGTCGAGTAGGGCATATTTCCAGCACACTGTCATGTGTTGCACCCTTCAAGCTACCTAAGGATACATGCATTTCCTGGACGATATACCCACCTGAATTCAACCCCTAATTTTCGTCCTGGATAACCTGGATGGTCTGCAGGGCTTGTGGCTGTGGAATAATCTCACTGCATCTTGCTAGTAATTAGGCCTGTGATAACCCTAGTTAGTTAAAGTATCAAGCCGTAATTCTTGTTTGGCCGTAAAATGATTGGATGGAGTCTAACCAGTCTAGTCTTGTCCTGATCCTGTTCCGGGTTACTGCATGACCGGAAGGCCTGTATTTATTTTACCGATAAATGGTGAGAATCCAAGTTCTGTTCAGACGAAGGGTTACAACCCCGGTCCTTGTTTGGTTTACGGATTGTAACCTGGCTATCTGAATAGTCCCACGGTTATCTCATCGTATATCACCCTGTTATGCTTTTTTTTCTTAACTCTTGTCTTATTTATTACTTTATTGTTATTTTGGGCTAATTGTTGGTTTTAGTTCCTAAGTGAAGCTTTCTTTGTGGCACTTGCTCTTTCTGGGGTTTGACCCGGCTGATTTTGTATGGCCAGATTTCGGAGCAGCTCCAGAGGATCTACCGACCTTCCAGCCAGATGGTGGCCACTAGACGGAACCCTGGCAACGAGTGGGTTTATTCTTGATCTCCCACTCTATTGTAAAAATATTCTTTTGAGGCGTTTAGCCGACGAGAACCTGTTTAGCTCAATTGCAATTTACTTACTGTCTGCCTACGGGCTGTAACATGATTAACAAATCCTAGGGTTGATCATGTATGACTAACTGTTGCTAGTCCTAACATTTTGTAACGACTAGCTTCATGATCAGCTGAATATGTAATATTTGGGACACCTTATTATTGTATATTTAATGATCATACATCTTGTAAATTTTACTTACTTGCTTGTGATTGAGACCATAGGCTTGTTCATGACCTTAAGAGACTGCTGGCTTGTAGTTAAACCCTCATGTATCTAGACAGCCATGACCGTATAGCGAGATGGATCCCATTTCATATACGTAGCTGGCTATGTCTGCCCCCGCTCTCCAGTATTCTGGTTCTGGGGCGTGACATGGTTTAAGTGGTGGCCCATACAGGTCTTGTAAATCAAGATATGTGAGGGTTTACCAAATAGATGTCTCAATCAGTATTTGCCCTTGATCTCTGCTCGTATCTTCTGAATCCCTGGATTCTTGTCCTGATCATATGCTTGTATCATTGATCTGTCATGGTCCTTCCTTATTGTTCCCCATGTCGCCTTCTTCTGCGACATTGTTCCTGGATCTGCCGGTCAGCAAGGCGGAGCACTTCCTGCGGATCAGCAGCAACCTGGAGATCAAGCCCAGCATTCGGGAGTAGCCTCCAGAGTCGTGCCTTCTGACGGAGAGCCACCAGTCCAGCCAGTTCAGCCAGCCGAACCTGATGATGGCACTTTGGTAGGTCTCGTCAGGACCTTGATAGCTTTCCAAGACCGGCGTGGAGATGCCTTACACCAGGCAGTGACGGATGCTCTGACCAGAGGAGGTCATCAGGGTAACAGCACGGCCAACAGCTTCAAGCGCTTGAACCCTCCCTTCTACGACGGTAGTGAAGATGCTATTGCTGTAGATGCTTGGCTTCAGGACACAGAGGTGATTCTAGAAGCAGCCAGGACCCCAGAGAACGAGAAGGTAGCCGTGGTGCGCCTGCAGTTGTTAGATCTTGTCTGCAGCTGGTGGGCGGCACAGGCCGTTGGATTAGCAGCACCCATTGCTTGGGCGGTATTCAGAGAGAGATTCTAGACCAAGTATTTTAATGCTGTAGCTCGGTACGATCTACAGACGAGGTTCACCAATCTGAAGCAGATGGGCAGGACGGTCGACAGATATACGGCCGAGTTTTCGAGACTTAGTCGGTTTGCTCCCACCTTGGTGGCAACCGAGTATGATAGAGCTCAGCGATTTCAGCAGGGGCTTCACTTGGAGATTTTGTTGGCAGTTGAGCAGTTTGAGCATCAGACTTTTGATGCAGTCTTGAGAGCAGCTCGGAGGTATGAGTATACCTCCTAGAGGATTGTGGATAGGGCCGGAGGTCGGAAGAGATCCCACGGCCAGATGAATCAGTCTTCAGTCCCAGCCCCGGTAGCTAGGGCTTTGACTATTGGAGCTCCGAGGCGGGCGGCCTCAGTAACGTCGTTTCAGTATTCCACCCCGACGTACCCTCAGCAGCAGCAGCAGAAGCAGAAGCAGTCTTCCGCAGTGGGATGTTCTCATTGTGGGAAGCCAGGCCATGTAGTGGCAGAGTGTCGTAGGGCGCAGGGATTGTGTCTGGCTTGTGGAGCAGCAGACCATAGGGTTGGATCCTGCCCGAATAGGGGTGGTTCATCATCGTCCAACCTTTCTAGCTCTTCGGTGAGAGGACCAGGTCCGGTCCAGCAGCAGCAGTATCCATTACCAAGGCCCTTGCCGCCTCAGTCCCAGGCGTTCCAGCAGCAGAACCTCCAGCAGCATGCTCAAGCCCAAGCCTTGAGTCAGAATAGGCAGCGAGGATTTCAGCAGAGGGGACCAGCACCCCGAGGGCATGGTCAGGCCATGGTAATGACCGTGGAGGAAGGATTGGCACCAGGAGAGGTAGTGGCAGGTATTATTCTCGTCAACTCCTTCCCAGCTTCAGCTTTATTTGATTCTGGTGCATCACATTCTTTTATGTCTGCACGATTCGAGACACGGATAGGACTGGAGCCCGAGTCGTTATCAGTAAGGCTCAATATACTTACTGGTAACGGACTTGTAGGAGTAGATAGAGTGTTTTCCTCGTGTCGGATCGTAGTTAGCGGTAGAGAATTCCCCGCTAGATTTATAGAGTTTCCGATGGCCGATTATGATGTGGTCCTAGGGATGGATTGGTTGAGGAACCAGTATGCTAAAATAGACTGCCATAATGGCAGGATTATTTTTAGCATTCCAGGTGAGCCAGAGTTTTCCTTCTCTCGAGGCGAGGTTGAGTCTTCTCCTCCAGTGTTGCGGATGGCGGTAGCAGCAGTGCAGTTGCCCCGGATAGTCGAAGAGTTTCCAGATGTTTTCCCAGAAGAGCTTCCAAGTATGCCACCAGAGCGGGAGATCGAGTTCACCATAGACTTGATTCCCGGAACAGCCCCAGTGTCAGAGAGAGTCTACATGATGGCGCCGTCAGAATTGCAGATCTTGTACAAGATGATTAAAGAGCTTAGAACCGAGGGACTCATTCGTGCTAGTGGATCGCCTTGGGTAGCCCCGATGCTTCTTGTGAAAAAGAAGGATGGTACGTCCAGGTTATGTGTTGATTATTGTACCTTGAACTCAGTGACAATCAAGAACAGATGCCCTCTCCCGAGGATAGATGACTTGTTTGATCAACTCAAGGGGGCATCAGTATTCTCGAAGATCGACTTGCGCTCAGGATATCATCAGATCAGAGTCAGAGAGCAGGACATCCTGAAGACAGCTTTTAGATCGAGATATGGGCATTGGGAGTTCCTTGTTATGCCTTTTAGAGTGACCAATACGCCGGCGGTATTCATGGACCTCATGAATCGTATCTTCTGCCTTACTTGGATCAGTTTGTGATCGTGTTCTTGGATGACATCCTGGTCTACAGCAAGAGTAAAGCGGAGCATGAGCAGCATCTCAGAGTTGTCCTTCAGATTCTCAGGGAGCACCAGTTATATACCAAGTTCAGTAAATGCGAGTTCTGGCTCGATCGCATTTCGTACTTGGGTCATATCATTACCAGAGGAGGAGCAGAAGTGGATCCCCAAAAGATTGTGGCTATTGAGTCGTGGCCGGTGCCCAGCACAGTTGTAGAGGTTCGCAGTTTTCTTGGATTGGCCGACTACTACCGACAATTTGTTTCAGACTTTGCTCGGATATCAGCGCCATTGACGCAGTTGACCCGCAAGGATGCGCAGTTTGCTTGGACAACAGAGTGTCAGGATTCATTTGAGAAGTTGAAGCGAGGCTTGATGACAGCTCCCATTCTCACGCTTCCAGATGGCACATGAGGATTCTCGGTATATTGTGATACTTCGGGCAGAGGTTTGGGATATGTTATGATGCAGCATGGGAAGGTAATAGCTTATGCGTCACGACAACTTCGTGATCATGAGAGGAATTATCCAACCCATGACTTGGAGCTGGCAGCAGTAGTGTTTGCACTTAAGTTGTGGAGGCACTATTTGTACGGAGATAGGGTGGAGATTTTCACCGACCATAAGAGTCTGAAGTATGTTTTCACCCAGAAGGATCTTAACATGCGTCAGAGGAGATGGCTAGAGCTTCTTGTGGATTATGATGTCAACCTACAGTATCATCCTGAGAAGGCCAACGTCGTTGCAGATGCTTTGAGCAGGAAAGCCGAAGTTCATTTCCTAACAGCACAACCAGAGCTGTTAGCAGATCTTCAGAAGATGGATATTGAAGTTGTTCTCCCTTCCAGTATGGCAATGATGGCCAGTATGCAAGTTCAGTCCACTATAGTCGAGAGGATCCGGATGGCGCAGTCAGCAGATTCCAAGCTTCAGCGACTCAGGGCAGAGTGTGAGGCAGAACGAAGACCAGAGTTATGCATTCATAAGGATGATACACTTCGACATGGTAAGCGTCTTTGTGTACCCAGTGGAGATATCAGACATGAGATCATGTCAGAAGCGCACAGTTCTCAGTATTCCATCCATCCTGGCAGTACGAAGATGTACCGTGATATCCGTCAGCACTTTTGGTGGAATGGCATGAAGCGGGAGATAGCTCGGGTTGTCTCTCGGTGTTTGGTTTGCCAACAAATTAAGGTCGAACATCAGAGACTGGCTGGACTTCTTCAGCCTTTGTCCATTCCAGAATGGAAGTGGGAGCATGTAACCATGGATTTTGTGTCTGGATTACCTAGATCCCCAGCTGGTCGAGATGCTATTTGGGTTATAGTTGACCGGCTCACGAAGGTGGCCCACTTTCTTCCATTCAGAGTCGGTCAGTCGACAGCTCAGCTAGCAGAGATGTACCTCAGGCAGATTGTCAGGTTACACGGAGTGCCAGTCAGTATCACTTCAGACCAAGATTCAAGGTTCACGTCACACTTTTGGCGTAGCTTGCAAGAGAGTTTGGGGACTCACCTCCAGTTCAGCTCAACTTATCACCCGCAGACAGATGGCCAGTCGGAGCGCACAATCCAGACCCTTGAAGACAAGCTGCGGTCATGTACACTTGACTTCGGTGGTTCGTGGGAAGATCACTTGCACCTGGTAGAATTCTCGTACAACAACAGTTTCCAGGCCAGTATCCAGATGGTACCGTTTGAGGTACTTTATGGCAGGAAGTACAGATCCCCGTTAGCCTGGGATGATGTTGGAGAGAGGAAGATGCTCGGTCCAGAAATGATTTCCCAGACAGTCGAGGTGGTCAGGAGAGTCCGAGATCACCTTCGAGTTTCCCAAGATCGCCAGCGTCATTGGGCCGATTCTTATCGGCGTCCTCTCGAGTTTTCGGTCGGCGATCATGTATTCCTGAGGATTTTGCCTAACCGTGGCGTCATTCGTTTCGGCGTAAGGGGAAAGCTTAGTCCTAGGTATATAGGACCGTTCGATATCCTCGAGCGAGTAGGAGATGTATCCTATCGTCTCGCTCTTCCGCCGTCGTTAAGCGAGGTGCATGACGTGTTCCATGTATCCCAATTACGACGATATATCCCAGACCTAAGCCACGTCCTGGATCATTCAGAATTGGTTATTGGTACAAACCTTTCGTATGAGGAGAGGCCCGTGTCTATATTGGACCGGAGAGAGAAGATCCTCAAGAACAAGACTATCAAGTTAGTCCGAGTTGCTTGGGGTCATCACTCTTTGGGTGAGTCAACGTGGGAGCGTGAGGACGATATCCGATCGCGATATCCCGACCTGTTTGACTCGTAAGGTATAATATCTTCCTTATGCCTCATGCCTTCGATTCCTTGCTTGAATGAGTGATTGCCTGCCTAGTATAGCTTGTCATTGCTCCTCTAGCCTCTTGATTAAATTTCGAGGACGAAATTCTTTTAAGGTGGGTAGAGTTGTAATGTCTGTTGTTCGTACTACGTATCTGGGTATACGTATACGTATTATTTCTGTATTGCATGATCTCTTGCTTAGCTTTTATTTATGGCTTGGTTTATTTCATGGGTCGGTTCGGCTTGGTTTACTTGGTTCATCATGAACCAAGGTGAACCCCTACCTACCTACCACTACCCATAGTATTTATTAACCCATTTTTCCTTCTCTCTCTCTTCATTACTCTCTTCTTCTCCACCATTAACTCCTGCACCTACCAAGAGAGTGAGGTCTAGGTAAGTGCAACTTGCTTCATGGAGGAAACCTAATTTTATTGCTTCATTCTCTTTCTAACAGCATTTTAACTTACTTTAGTACTTAGCATTTTCACTTTTCATGGCTAGATTCTTGTAGATCTAAGTTTACTTTATTTTCAGAATTCTTAGGTTTTGATCTATTTAATCTTGTTATTTCTAACTTTTGATGGTTCCATGTGGTAGAGTATTTCATTCTGCCCTGTTTTGACCTATGGAAGTCTGGATTTCGACCTCGGATGAAGGAATTGTGAAACTTTGAAGCTGTGGATTTCATGGCTCTTCTCCTTGGACAAGTGAGGAAGAAGAGCAGTACTTGACCGCATGAATTCTCATGCGGCAAGTTTCTGGCCGCATGGCTATATTTGCCGCATAAGCCACTTTAGCCGCTTGGAACTTAGCTTTAACCGCATGAGGCTGAGACTCTCCTAGCCGCATAGAGTTCTGCTCATAGCCAGCCGCATAAGCCCGGTTACCTCTGAGCCGCATGCGATCCCTCTCTTTCTGGCCGCATAAGACTCCGTTCGACCCGACGGCATGAGTGCTTCCCGCCAGCCGCATGGGGCCCCCCTTTTTCCGAACCGCATATGCATCCATTCGCCCCCAACCGCATATGTACAGCCCCTCTCGGCCGCATGAGTACTCTCCCCTTCTGAGCCGTATAGGCATTGCTTCCCGCTGCCGCATGGGACTCCGCCCACCCTGAGCCGCATTAACTTAAGCACTCGCTGGCCGCATAAGCCGCAGTCTTCCACTGCTGCATAAGGCCGAACCCAGCCAGCCGCATGTGCGCCCATCACTCCCAGCTGCAAGACTCTTTCATAGCTTGTATTTTATGAATATTTTAATTATTACTATTATACCCCTGCCATGTAGCTCTCAGAATAACTTGAGTTCCTATGGCATACACCTTACCTTTATTGTATATTTTTACGTCCATTTTATATCCTTACGCCTTTTGTCCTGAACTTGATAAATCACGATTTGATTGAAACGACAATTGTACATGGCATGGTGTGACAAGTAAACATGACATGACATGATAGTGGCCCGCCGTGGCGCACTCCTGACAAGTAAACTTGACATGATAAACCTGAAATGATATATCTTGATAAGCTGTTGCGACGGCTACCTGACATGGCATGACCTGTATAAATAACATGGACATCGTGGGCGATTGTGCTTGTACAAATAAACCAGTCCTGTCATGCATCATGTCTAGGACAGGGACTCCTGAGTACCACGGTCAGGAGTACCTACTAAAAAGGACTAAGGTTAATAACTAGAATTACACAGTAGTCATGAAGAGATTTCCCAGCTACAGGCAATCCCGTTACCTGGGCGCGCCTGGGATCTGTAGCCTGCCGTCGTGTAGGGCACATTTCCAGTACACTGTCATGTGTTGCACCCTTCAAGCTCCCTAAGGGTACATGCGTTTCCTGGACGATGTACCCACCTGAATTCAACCCCTAATTTTCGTCCTGGGTAACCTGGATGGTCTGCAGGGCTTGTGGCTGTGGAATAATCTCACTGCATCTTGCTAGTAATTAGGCCTGTGATAACCCTAGTTAGTTAAAGTATCAAGCCGTAATTCTTGCTTGGCCGTGAAATGATTGGATGGAGTCTAACCAGTCTAGTACTTGTCCTGATCCTGTTCTAGGTTACTGCATGATCGGAATGCCTGTATTTATTTTACCGATAAATGGTGAGAATCCAAGTTCTGTTCAGACGAAGGGTTACAACCCCGATCCTTGTTTGGTTTACGAGTTGTAACCTGGCTATCTGAATAGTTCCACGGTTATCTCATCGTATATCACCCTGTTATGCTTTTTTTTTAACTCCTGTCTTATTTATTACTTTATTGTTATTTTGTGCTAATTGCTGGTTTTAGTTCCTAAGTGAAGCTTTCTTTGTGGCACTTGCTCTTTCTGGGGTCTGATCCAGCTGGTTTTGTATGGCCAGATTTTGGAGCAGCTCCAGAGGATCTACCGACCTTCCAGCCAGATGGTGGCCACTAGACGGAACCCTGGCAACGAGTGGGTTTATTCTTGATCTCCCACTCTATTGTAAAAATATTCTTTTGAGGCGTTTAGCCGACGAGCACCTGTTTAGCTCGATTGTAATTTACTTACTGTCTGCCCACGTGCTGTAACATGATTGACAGATCCTAGGGTTGATCATGTATGACTAACTCTTGCTAGTCCTAATATTTTGTAACGACTAGCTTCATGATCAGCTGAATATGTAATATTTGGGATACCTTATTATTGTATATTTAATGATCATACATCTTGTAACTTTTACTTACTTGCTTGTGATTGAGACCATAGGCTTGTTCATGACCTTAAGAGACTGCTGACTTTGTAGTTAAACCCTCGTGTATCTAGACAGCCGTGACCGTATAGCGAGATAGATCCCATTTCATATACGTAGCTGGCTATGTCTGCCCCCGCTCTCTAGTATTCTGGTTCTGGGACGTGACATGGTTTAAGTGGTGGCCCATGCAGGTCTTGTAAATCAAGATATGTGAGGGTTTACCGAATAGATGTCTCAATCAGTATTCGCCTTTGATCTCTGCTCGTATCTTCTAAATTCCTGGATTCTTGTCCTGATCATATGCTTGTATCATTGATCTAGTCATGGTCCTTCCTTATTGTTCCCCATGTCGTCTTCTTCTGCGGCATTGTTCCTGGATCTGCCGGTCAGAAAGGTGGAGCACTTCCCGCGGATCAGCAGCAACCTGGAGATCAAGCCCAGCATTCGGGAGTAGCCTCCAGATTCGGGAGTAGCCTCCAGATTCGGGAGTAGGCTTGTCCTATATGCTAACTAGTTCAGTATATATACTTGTGGTTTATATCCTTATGAGTTAACTAGACTTTATTTGACTCCTTTAGGTCTAATTGGACTCATAGACTTGAGTTGGACTGAACCCTAGACTAGTTGACTAGAGTTGACTAGATTGTTGACTAGAGTTGACCAAGAGTTGACTTTGGCCTAGAATGATCTAGAATCATATAGAATGCATTGTAAACTTCATTATTACCATCTTGGATACTTTGTAACCTGTGTTGTTCTAAATAGGACTCAGTTACTCCTGTAAGGACATCTATTCTCATCAGTCGTTCAGGATCTCATGCTAGTACATTCTCTAATCATTTTATACTTGTTAGGCTTATATTCTTGCTCTAGATTACTTTACTTGATACTGACACTTGTTATCATTGATTAGTACTATGTGGATCTTTCATGCGATGTTATCCCCTCATCGAATACATAGGGTATTTCATGTTCGTGTACTTTATCATGAGCATCGTGTACTCCTTGTATTCGTGATATTCGTGTACAAATCGTGTGCTCTCATGTACTCTCGTGTGCTCACATGATCTTCTTGTGCAAACTAATGATCGTGTACGTAACATAACTTGAATGCATCCTTGTGTATTGATTGGGGACGGAGGGAGTGGAAACAGTTATGTGATCGTTCTTTTAGTTTACTCGTGTGCAAACTCTATAGCTTACTCTTGTGTAACATCAAGCCGTTTACATAACCATCTTGTGCTCTAAATCACTTAGTCACTTACAGTTCTTACTTACCATATTGATATTTCCAGTTTACAAATATATCCCTTCTCCTTCATGTACATCTCTTACAACACTTTATATATCTTACTTTATTGCTTGTTTTACATTTTCTTCCATGATATGAACTGTTTGAGAGATATGTGCTCGTTCCTGTCCTGACTGGACCTGTTGAAAATATTACAGATGACACCGAGAAATTCTGTCCTACTTATTACGGAGCAGGCTTAGATGACACTTGTGAGTTGGACCTACAGGAGGATCCAGCTCTAGATGAGGACATCACCCCTATTGCTTAGGCTAGATAGCTAGGAAATTTATCTTATTTCATTATGTTATTTGTATTTGACATCTGATTTGTATTATTTGTGGATGTTGAGATGTTGTGTCGTTTAAACAATTAAGACTTATTTTCTTTTGTTTTTATTTTCATTTGAGATTTCATATCTATCTTATCATACTATTTCGATCTTAGAATTGTGATTTAGTTGTACCTTCTATATTGTCCTCCGATTGGAGAGTATATCCTTTACAGGTATATTTATACTGTGTTAGATGTATGTGACCTAGGATAATGTTCTACCGTCGACACTGTGGCGTAGGCTGGACGTACCCACTTCTCGTGCCTCTACACTAGGTGCGGATCATGACACGTTTTTAGTGGTGGCCCATGCAGGTGTAGAGTTCTGAGTTGTCTTAGTTTGTAGTGGTACTCGAACTAGAGTATCACTACAGCATGCAGTAGGATACAGGATATAGTTTTGGGGTACTCAGTCGCATTTAGGAAAAACTCCTATATAATTCCTGCCATCGAAATTCTTGCTGTTAATTGCTTTCCTTTGAAATAAACGGTCCTCCTTTAATTATATCGCTTCTTTCTCAGTATTGATTTCTTTGTTTGATCTGTCTCCAGGATGGTGTAGACACGATCTCATCGTTCCGGCGCAGGGGATACCATCAAGAGGTCTGCCACCTCTCGTCCGGTTCGGCAGGGCCCTGGGATCGCAGCTCCCTTTATTTCATCTCATGTCGGAGCTTCTACCGCCTTTGGGGGTGCACCTCCACCTATTCGGAGGTCGACCCCGGTCATCCCAGATGTGTTCCAATAGCAGCCACCTTCAGGATCGGTCGACGTCACTCAGCTTTCCGCCTTCTTCCAGCAGATGTTCGAGGCCCAGCAGCGTCAGTCTGCTGAGTTCAGGCAGGGCATAGACAATGCCTACCAGCTAGCTTTGACGACAGTGGAGAGGGTTACCGCCCAGCCACAGGGTGGGCAGATGCAGCAGTATCAGCCGAGGACCCCGGGCATCCAGGACTTCCAAAAGATGCGGCCATGAGACTTCCGAAGTTCCGAGGGGATTATATATGCCAACTACTGGATCGAGCATATAGAGGTGATCTTTCGTCTGGCACAAATACCAGCCGAAATTCAGATAGAGGCTGCGGGCAGCCAGATGCAGTACCTTACCCGCACAAGGTATCAGGCTGATCCTAGAGTAGGTACGGGGGGCAGCCATAGGAAGCTTTCAAGAAGCTTTTCAAGGAAAAGTTTTCCCGGACACAACACTCAGCGCCTTGGAGACGCAGTTTGAGAGTTTGGTCAGGGGAACCAGATAGTGGAGGAGTACGCCAGTGAGTTCTGCCGCATGGACAGATTTGTTAAGGGCCTTAGCGTGACTGCAAAGGCTAGAAGGTTCAGGAAGGGTTTGGTCAAGGAAGTCAAGTCCTTGACTAAGAGCGACAGAAATGCCACCTTTGTGGAGATTCTGTCAGGAGCCATATCAATGGAGGACGATCTTCAGCTGAAGCTGAAAAGAGGTCGTGATGCGCATGAAGCTAATAGCAGTGGAGGTTCGATAAAGCGGCCTCATTTTCAGCAGCAACACCAGCAGAGGCCATTCCAGCAGCAGTTTCAGGGGCAGGGCCGTGCACCTTGTCAGTAGGTGCAGCAGCAGTTGAGACAGCAGCAGCAGGCACCCAGACATCAACAGGCCACCAGTTGTACCTTTTGCAAGAAGCCAGGGCACGGGTAGAATGATTGTAGAAAGAGGCTGGGGAAGTGTCTGATGTGTGGATCGCCGGACCATCAGATGAGAGACTATCCCATAGCTGCCGTTCGTCCGGCCACAGGAGGAGGAGGAGCTAAGGCTCCAGTAGGCCAGCAGAGAGGACCACCATTGCAGACACAGCAGCAGAGGTTCATCTAGCACCAGCAGTAGTCCAGGAGAGGCCAGCAGGGACGAGCATTCGCCATGGTAACCGAGGATGCAGAGGCCATTGGAGATCTGATCGCAGGTTCTTTCTCCTCGACTCCATTCTCGCTTTTACGTTGTTCAATTCTGGTGCTTCCGATAGCTTTGTGTCTGTATCTTTTGCTATTAGACACCTTCTTGTTTCTGAATCGTTGCCTAGGACTTGCAAGATCACGACTAGGGGTGGCATCATCCTCGTCAGTGATATTTGCAAGGATCGAAGAGTTATATTGGGAGGCCAAGAGCTGGATGTGAGTTTGCTTGTAATGCCATTACCGAACTACGATATTGTACTCGGTATGGATTGGTTGAGTAGACATCACGCAAGCATAGATTATCGCAAAGGCAGAGTTCTTTTCAGAGGGCCAGGAGAGCCAGAGTTTGAGTTCTCCAGACGGAAGGCAGAGCAGAGCAGCGAAGTCTTCTGCGGAGTTTCAGTAGAGGAGCCGACGATGCCACATCCATTGATAGCAGAGTTCATGGATGTATTTCCAGAGGACTTGCCAGGACTACCACCGGACATAGATGTTGAGTTCTTTATAGACTTGGTGCCCAGAGCAGAGACGATATCCCAGCACGTCTATAGGGTGAACAACAGCGAGTTGGTGGAGTTGAAGAAACAAGTGGATGAGTTGCAGGACAAGGGACTTCATTCGATCGAGTTCTTCACAATAGGGTGCACCGGTGCTTTTTGTGTCGAAGAAGGATGGGTCGGTACGGATGTGTATCGACTACAGGGCACTCAATAACCTTACGATCAAGGACAAGTACCCGCTGTCGAGGATCGATGATCTCTTCGATTAGTTGAGTAAAGCGAGGGTATTTTCTAAAATTGATCTAAGGTCAGGCTACCATCACGTGAAGGTGAAGAGGGTGGATATCTCGAAGACAACATTCAGGACGCGGTATGGCCAGTTTGAGTTTATGGTGATGCCATTTGGGTTGACTAACTCCCCGACGGTGTTCATAAACCTAATGAAAATGGTGTTCCTCCAGAAATTGGACAAGTTCATGGTGGTGTTCATCGACGATATCTTGGTGTACTCGAATACCCAAGAGGAGCATGAGGAGCACTTGAGAGTGGTTATAGAGACTTTCAGGTCGGAGAAGCTTTACGACAAGCTCTCGAAGTACGAGTTCTTCCTGGATCGAGTTGATTTTCTGGGTCATGTTGTGACCGGGGGTGAGATCTCAATTGGCCCGAGGAAGATCATGACAGTTTAGTTGTAGATAGCACCGAGTTCGGTTACAGAGATCAGGAGCTTCTTGGGATTGGCAGGCTACTACAGGAGGTTCATTCAGGATTTCTTCCGGGTTGTTGAGCCGTTGAATAGGCTGACCCGGAAGGACGCATAGTTTATCTGGTCAGAGGAGTGTCAGGTCACTTTTGATAAGTTGAAGAAGCGGTTGACGACAGCTCCAATTCTGACATTGCTATCAGGATCAGGCGGGTTCACTATCTACAGTGACGCCTCAGGGAAGGGTTTGGGTTGTGTCTTGCAACAGCATGGAAAGGTATTGCCTTTGCTTCCAGGCAGTTACGTCCACATGAGAAGAACTACCCTACCCATGACTTGGAGTTAGCAGCAGTTATCTTTGCTCTGAAGTTATGGAAATACTATTTATACGGAGTGCAAGTGGATAGCTTCACAGACCACAAGAGCTTGAAGTATGTGTTTACACAGAAAGAGCTCAACATGAGGCAGTGGAGATGGTTGGAGTTGATGAAGGACTTCAACATTTTATTGTAGTATCATCCAGGAATGGCTAACTTGGTTGTCAATACTTTGAGCATATATCCGGTAGCCATGTGTTTGACGGCAGACCGTCACTTGTTAGCAGATCTGGAGTGTCTGGTGATCGAGGCGATAGTGTCGGGAGTTGAGATGCAGATGTGGGTACTGCAGATTCAGTCAGACTTGATTTAGAGGATCAAGTCGACTCAGTTCGACGATGTCGCTCTGCGGTATATCCGAGAGCAGGTTTGGCCAGGACTTGTTGAGGAGTTCGTCATTGCAGAGGATGGTGCATTGAGGCATGGTTCCAGACTGTGTGTGCCCAGTGAAGACCTTCGGGAGCAGGTTATGCAGGAGGCCAACAGTTTTCAGTATTCTATACATCCATGTGCCAACAAGATGTATAGGGATCTGAAGGAGCACGTCTGGTGGTATGGAATGAAGCGGGAGGTAGCATGCTTCATAGCCAGATGATTTGTCTGCCAGCAGGTAAATACAGAGAGAAAGGCCAGGAGGACTGTTACAACCATTGCCCATTTCGGAGTGGAAGTGGGAGCACATTACGATAGACTTTGTTTCGGGATTGACGAGTATACCAGGAGAAAAAGACGCGATTTGGGTCGTCGTAGACAGGTTGACCAAATCAGCCTACTTCTTGCAATTCAAAGT